>PVHX01003273.1:0-32455 GCA_004024805.1 Geosciurus inauris | reverse complement strand
GAGGATCCCACTAGCTAAATCTGGGACAATGCAACTATCAAAATAAATAACCTAACTGGGGAGAAGAAAAATCTTTATCTTTTCTTTTCAAAGTAGAACGCTATTTAGTAAGTAGAATACCAACAAATAAATTTAAAGGTCATCACTGAATTGTACACTTAAAATGGTTAAGTCTTATGTAAATTTTACCACGATAAAAAATGTGAGAGATGGAATGATGCAATCAGAAATCTCTGTAACAACCAACATAGTAATAATTCATTTAGAAAAGAATCTTAAAAGTATAGGTATAGACCTAGATATACCAGGAAAATACTAACCAAAAGAAATTAGTGTATCTGTGTTAATGTCAGACAACACAGATTTTAAGGCAAAGATAAAAAGGCATAATTCACCAGGATATCAACCATTCTGAATTTATAAGCACTTAACATAATCTCATATATTTAGCAATCTGGCAGAATTATGAAAAAATATTTTGTTAGAGAAAATCAGTGGGAGGTTGTTATATGATTTCTTAACAAATGATAGATCAAGCAGATAAAAATTGTAATATATGGGCTGAGGTTGTGGCTCAGCGGCGGAGTGCTTGCCTCCCACATGTGAGGCACTGGGTTCGATCCTCAGCACCACATAAAAATAAGCAAATAAAGACACTGTGTCCATGTATAACTAAAAAAATATTTTTTTAAAAAATTGTAAGATAAACAGTTTAAGAATATCTTCAAGAAGCTTAACCAATAAACAAAAATAGAGATGAAAATTAAGAGATTATGCATTCTTTTGAATACATCCAAAAACCATTTACAAAAAATGACCTCACTACCACAGAGTAACCTAAAAGCAAGTCTAAAAGAGGAAAAGAAAGAAAAAAAAAAGAAAAGAAAACTCACACAAAAAGAAAAAGAAAACTCCCAGACATTAATAGATATAGATCAGAATCTCTAGCCACAATACAATTAACTTAGAGGGAAATGAAGATAATCAGGTTTCTTCAGGCTTGAAAATTAAAAGTGACACCGATAACACTTGCGAACAACAATAGCCCTTCTGAACAAACTTCTATGGGTTGAGGAAAAAATAAAAATAAAGTCAGAAAATATCTGAAAATCACAAACGTGTAGAGGTTGTTTTTTATACCTTATATCATTTTTAGTAGACTTGAAATACTTCAAAATCTAAAAACGAAAAAAGCATGTATCAAAAGTAATAAGATAATATTGATTTGTTTCTTTGACATTTGTGGCATTCTCAGGCAGAATTAAATTAAAACTCCCTAGAGAGATTTCAAGCGACACAAAGAGCCATGGTCCAATAACTTGGCTTCCTCACCATGGCTGCGCTTTAGCACCTAATGTGCTTTCAGTGAAAGTTCCTGAGGGGGAAAAATCATTACTCAGTTCAATAATCTAATTTGGTTTCAAATAATTGACTTTGTAATAATCAAATCCACCACAAATAGATTAAGATTTGCTAACTTTCCTTCCCTAGGTAAACTACATAGGCTTTAAGAAAATACTGAAAGACAAATTTTAAAATGTTCCGAAAAATAGCATTTTTAGGGTAAATACATGCTTTCTCTTCAACCTGCCCTACCACATAAGCTTTCCAAAGGATTATCTCAAAAGAGACAACTATTATTTGAATAAGATTTGCCATGCACTGCTTCGAAACATTACTTTATAGCCTCAACTTTATTTATTATATTTATTTATTTAATTTTTTTGCAGTACTTGGGATTAAACTCAGGACTTTGCACATGCAAGCCCTCTATTACTAAGCTACATCCTCAGTGTCCCCTATCCCAGTGGTTTTTGTTTTGTTTTAATTTTGAGACAAGTTCTCACTAAGCTGCTCAGGCTGGCCCCAGACTTGAGATCCTCCTGCCTCAGCCTCCTGGGTATTTGGATTATATGTGTGTGCCAATAAACCCTGGCCTAGCCTTAGCTTTAAACAGAAATTTTAACTTCATTATATGAAAAGGCTTTCAACCTTACTGTAGATAAAAGGCTCAAGACTTCTCAATTCTATTTTAACGTCTTTAAAATTTGATGGGAGTTAATTCCAAATGCATAAAATTATTACATATGAAGTAATATAAAATGTGTCTATTTCTTAAACCACACAAATTATATTAGGAAAAGAGACAAAAATACATGTAGAGATATCAAAATAATGAAAACCAAGTTAAGGATTATGTAAAATGACAACAAAAAATATTTGCATTAGATAAATAAATTGTGTACCCAGCTTAACTCTATGCTGCTTCTCTTCTTCACTTCTAAGAAAAGTGTCCAAAGTCCGCAGGTCTGTCATGTAGTCCTCTTTGTCAGTAGGTGAGTTATAGACAGTGGGTGAAGAACGGTAGCGAGATCTCAAGCCAGTGCTCTCTACTGGGCCAACCGTGGTAGGGTATGGAGAAGAAGGAGAGGGACTAAAGCTCGCCAACTACACAAAATAAAAGAACTTGAGTTTATTTTTCCTTAACTGAAATTAATTTTTGTTATCTCTCTTTTATTTATTTACACTGTGGTTTCAAGTTAGGGGTACTTTATCAGTGAGTTACATCCCAATCCCTTTTGGTTTTCTGTTAGCACAGGGTCTCACAAAGTTGCCAACGTTAGCCTTAGAGCCTTCCAAGTCACTCTGAGTTACAAGAATGCACCACCACACCTGGCTTATTTTTATTTTTTTTAAAAAGTAACACACCTGTTCAATGGTCAAAAGCTAGAACACTGACAACACCAAATGCTGGTAAGATTGTGGAACAATAGGGACTCTCATTCATTGCTGATGGGAATATAAAATAGTATAGTTGCCACTTTGCAACAGTTGGGTGGTTTCTTACAAAAGCTAAACATCCTCTTACCATACCATCTAGTAATTGTACTCTTTCGTATTTATGCAATACTTAGGTCCACACAAAAACCTGTATGTGGATGTTTGTAATAGCTGTATTAGTAATTGCCAAAACTTGGAAGCAACCAAGATGTCTTTCAGAAGGTGAGTAAGTGAAATGGGTATATTACTCAAGAAACAAGCTATCAAGTTGTGAAGATATGGAGGAACCTTAAATGCATATTCCTAAGTGAAAGAAGCCAATCTGAAAAGCTACGTATGTGTAAGTTCAAGTATATAACATTTTAGAAAAGGCAAAATATAGAGGAAGTAAAAAAGATCAGTGGTTAAAAGGAATTTGGAGGAAAAGAGTGATGAATAAGTAAACCATAGGGGATTTTTTTCTGTATGACATTATAATGGTCGATATATATTATTATGTCTTTGTCCAAACTCATAGAATGGGTCAATTAACATATGTTCATCAATTGTAATAAATGTGCCACTCTAATATTGATTAGGGGTATATTTCTAAGGGGAGTTATGAGACATATCTGTACCTTCCTACCAATTTTGCTACAAACACAAAACTGCTCTAAAAATAGTTTATTAAAAAAAGTAACAGATATTTAAAAAAATTTTATGAAGAAAATAGGTAGGGGCTGGGATTGTGGCTCAGTGGTAGAGCGCTTGCCTCGCATGCATGAGGTGCCGGGTTCCATCCTCAGCACCACATAGAAAATAAACAAACAAGTAAAGATATTGTGTCCATCTACAACTAAAAAATATTTAAAAAAAAATAGGTAATATCTATAATCTTACTACCTAGAGATAATTTAATCCTTTTCCATGTTTTGTCTATTTTGAAATCTTTAAAATGTATACAGCTATTTCAATATATTTGTATTTACATAATTAAGACAATATATTTAGCTTTATAAAAGTTACCCAAGTGTTTTCTATATCTTATAAATATTATTTCTACTACCATATATTTTAATATACTGAATATAATTATTTTTATATTCTCTTATTCTGTACATTTGGATTGTCTGCAAGTTGGCTACTGTAAATAGTATTATTATTGAACACTGTTGTACATATATCTTTGCTTGAATTTCTGATAATTTTCTTTAGGACAGATTTCTGAAACTAAACTTATTTGGCTAAAGCATATGAACTTTTAAAAATACATATTCCCACCTATTAAATGAAATATTACACTAAATTACGTTCCTATCCGAGAAGAATAGACAGGAATACCTGCTTCACTATACGTCCATCAGAAGTACTACTTTAGTTTACTTGGTATACAAGAATATTTTGTTTTAAATGTATATTTAATTAGCATTTCCTTATCTTCATGAAATAAAACACTATAAGTACAATTACTGGTCATCTATATTACCTGTTAACTCTTTGATTAAGTATATTGACAATTTTTTCTACTGTGTTTCATGATCAATTCATATTAGTTTATAATGAACTTATTACAGGTCTTGTAATTGTTTAATGCTGTTCAAAAATAAAAATGTTAATCCTCTTTCACACTGATAAGTCTTTTTTTAAGTTAACATGTCAATTCCTTATATACACTATGATTATTTATCTGTAGTACCATTTTTCTGTTAATTTTTTAATTTGTTCTTTTTAGATATACATGACAGTCGAGTGTATTTTGACATATATGTACATGGAGTACAACTTCCCATTCTTGAGGTTGTACCTGATGTAGAATTATACTGGCCATGTATTCACATACGAACACAGGAAAGTTATATCCGATTCATTCTACTGTCTTTCCTATTCCCACCCCCCACCCTTTACCTTCATTCCCCCTTATCTAATTCAATGAACTTCTACCCCCCTCCAACTTAGTGAGTACTGTTGTATTAATTGGTGTATTTTTGTTCAAGGGACATATTTTAGTTAAAAAAGCAAAACACAAGTTATAGCTTTAACACCTATAGGGATATACCCTAACTCTTACTCAAAACTTTCCTGGCTCCCAGAGGAGCATGGTAACACATGCCTATAATCCTAGTTACTCGGGAGGATTGAAAATTCTAGGCCAGCCTCAGCACCCTAGTGAGACCTTGTCTCAAAATAAAAGTAAAAAAATAAAAAGAACTGGGATATAGCTCAATGGTGAAGCCCTGAGTTCCATCCCCAATACAAAAAAAACAAAAAACAACCAAACAAACAAAATCTTTTCTGGCTTATTTTTTTCCTATATTAATGTTCTTTTTTCATTTAGCGTCTTTTATTTATATTTCATAGTAATACACATGTATTTTCATATAGGACCTATATACTTCTACAGGTCAATCTTGGAATGTTATGTTTTTACACATTATTATAGGAATCTTGAAATCTCTTTGGATCTAATTAAATAATGCTTTATATGATTATAAGGTATTGATTTTGGATTTTTACCTTATATCCAGCTACTTAATGGAAGGGTTTTTGTTGTTTTGGTACTGAGCATTGTTTAACACTAGCCACATCCCTAGTTCTTTTTATTTTGTATTTTGAGACAGGATCTCACTAAGTTGCTGAGGCTGGCCTTGAATTTGCAACCATCCTGCCTCAGCTTCCCGAGTTGCTGGGATTACAGGTGTTCACCACCACATGTGGTTGTTAACCAAAGTATTTAATATTAAAATGGATGCTTTTGGAAAATAATTTTCAAAAACTTAGTTTTTGGTTGGAGGTGTAGCTCACTGGTAGAGTGCTTGCCTACCAGGTACAAGCACTCCCAAAATAATTAATAAATTAACTAAAAATATATAAAGAAAAGAAAAAAATTTTTATAGACTCTTGAATAGAATATATTAATAGATTTCTCTCTCTGGTAGAATAAACCACTTGTTCACCAATTATCCTTTTTTTTTTTTTAATTTATTTTTTGGTTGTAGGTGGACAGAATATCTTTATTTTTTTATTTTTATGTGGTGCTGAGGATCGAACCCAGTGCCTCACGCGGGCTAGGTGAGCACGCTACCACTGCACCACAACCCCAGTCCTATCCTTTATTTTAGAAAAAATCAGCATCTTAATATTGTGTGAATTGAAATGGTTATTTATGATTTCCCCAAATAAAATTGTTCTTTTGTATTTTTTGAGCCTTTTAAGTGTTATTACAGTTCCTAAAGTGAATAGAAAACACAAAGTATCAGAAAATACAGTTTGTCTAGTTCCATGAACATTGCAAAAAGAAAGGTGCAGTATTCAATGTATTTATCAAGGTGGTTTTATTAAACATTGTTCAAATCTTTGTGTCCTTATTTATTGCCTACTTTATTGGACGTTGATAATGATAGTCTTCTGCTATAACTGTTTATTAATTTCTCTTCATATTTCCACTTTATTTTATGATGCTATATTATTCAACATATAAGGATTGTGACTGTTCTGTCTTCACGATGTATCGTTTCCTTCAATTTAAAATGACCTTTTTGTCCAATATAATGCATTCTCCATTAAAGTTATACTTTGATATAACTTTGCCACCTTGTTTTTCTGATACATCATAGTAAAAGTGTATCTTTGTCACTTTTACTACACAATTTCCTGATACATTTTTAAAGATTTTAAAACAAAAGCAATGTTTGATACTTTCTGTCAACTTTTAAAACAGACAATCTACAGTGAAACAACTATAGAAAGAACCAAAAAGAGACATTATGGGAACAGAATGGCCCAGAAAAAGACTCTATAATATATAAGATTACATACAGCATAAACAAGGAATCACAAGTCATTGATAATGAGAATAATGTATGACATTGGGGCAACATAAATTTTAGCAAAAACAAAAATCCTTGTCTGTGTGTATGTGTGTCTGTATGTTTGTGTTTATGTGTGGGGTACTGGGGACTGAACCTTATATATAGCAGGGCACATTACCACTGTACTACATCTCAGATCTTTACTTTGAGATGGGTCTCGCTAAGTTACAGAGGCTGCCCTCAAACTTCTGATCCCCCTGCCTCAGCCTCCTCTAGTCACTGGGTTTACATGTACACCACCACACCCAGTGAAAACCCTCAACTTACACTAGAGAAAGTGGGAAAGTCAATTTGCAAAGTAAGAAAATTTTTCAATTTAGGACAGAAAAAAATCACAAGATGACAAACAGATTTGACTGTTAAAATTTTAAAATCTCTATATGTATATTTTCAAAAATTCCATAATTAAAATACCAACTTAAGGGGAAAAAAGTGAGAGGATACAGACCCAAAAGATAAGTGGATAAAGAACGAGAAGTTCTGGATATAATTCAGTAGCTTTGGAAGAAATACACATTAAGCGGGCATGGTGGGCATGACCATAATCCTAGCACTTTGGGAGGCTGAGACAGGAGAATCTCAAGTTCAAAGCCACCCTCAGCAACAGGGAGGCATACGCAACTCAGTGAGACCCTGTCTCTACATAAAACACAAAATAGGGCTGGGAATGTGGCTCAGTGGTCAAGTACCCCTGAGTTCAATCCCTGGTACAAAAAAAAAAAAAAAAAGAAAGAAATACACATTAAACTACAATAGACTATTAGACTATTTTCATTTTTCTTATCAGCAGAAATTTATAAAAAGTCGATTAACTTGATAATCAAATGTATGATAAAATGAATACTCTTAAACATTTCTGTGACAATATAAACCGGTATAATTCTTTTGGGTAGCCACCTGTCCCCTTCAAATTATCAGGAACTTTACAGATATTTAGAGTGAATTAATAATAGTTTTTGTAGTACTGGGGATTGAACCTCGGGACTTATGTATGCTAGGTAAGCACTCTACCACTGAGCTACACTACTAGTTCTCTCTTTCATTTTAAGATACTGTTTAAAAATCTTTTAATTAGGTATCGGGATTAAACCCAGGGGTACTTTACCACTGAGCCATATCCCCAGTCCTTTTATTTTAATTTGAGACAGGATCTTGCTAAAGTTGACCAGGCTAAACTCAAGCCTGTAATCCTCCTGCCTCAGCTTCCCAAGTAGCTGAGATTACAGGCATGTGTCACCACGCTAGATGATTTTCAACTGCCCTTCAATTTTCAATTTTTCAGTTCTAAAAAATTGTGACTGGCCAAGAGAAAAGTGTCATTACCTTATTGTATGTGCTGACAGGTGAGTAGGTCACTCCAGGGCTGTAAGAACCACTACTACCTGAGGACAGACCTTGCAGTTGAGGGCTATATCCAGTCATACAGCTGGTGGTGAACTTGGGACTGGTACTAGGTGAACGAGATGGGCTATAACTCAATACACTCTGACCCTGAATTGAAGGGGAAGGTGGAGAGGGAGGGATTTGAGGGGATGCCAGATCATGTGGAGGAGTAGTCTGTACAACTAGAAAGAGAAGAAAAAAGAAATTTTATACACTGCATGTGCACGCATGTGCATGTGCACACACATATACAAACACGTATGTATTTAAATTTTTTTTTTTTATGAAAACAGATTTAAGGAACTCAGACCTTTTTTCAGGAAAAAAAGAAAGCAACAGAAGAACTTGGTTGTTAAATTCTATAAAGTATTATTACTAAAGGATACAAATTAATTGTTTACCATTTCCAGAGTTCAAAATAAGAAATTGATTTCAATGCAAGAACCATTTAATTTTAATTGAACAATGGAACAAACTTCCATGAGGTTGCTGAATGCTAGTTCCATTGAATTTATAGAAACAGGAATAACCACCATTGCTCTTAAGACAGTTTACTATAGATCTGCTTAATCTGCCAAAAGGCCATCCAAGGCCCTTCTAGCTGAGTCTATGAAAAGGAAAAATTAAATTAAGAAAGATTTATTTCTAACCTTATCCTCACCTCTACAAGAGATATAAAACACTCACCAGTTGTTTTCAGCCCTAAAAGTGTTTGCTGTCCACGGCTAACTACAAGACTTGTTGGTGCCACAGTGTATTTGAAGTATCTCCAAAAATCAAATAAGGCATTAAGACTGAAGAGAGATGCAAGGGCAAGCTCTGGAAGAGAATAACAATTTATTTTAAAAAGGAGGGGATACTGGGGCTGGGGTTGTGGCTCAGTGGTACAGCACTTGCCTCACACATGTGAGGTACTGGGTTTAATCCTCAGCACCACATAAAAATAAAGATAATTGTGCCCATCTACAACTAAAAAAATATATTAAAAAAAAGGAGGGGATATATGTTGGGGAGGGGTACAAAAACCCTCCATATTTTATCAGATTAACAACAAAATTGAAAACTATCTGATAATAGCTACCACTTACTGAATATCTAGTAGGTATACAGAATTTATCAATGAGTTTCAAACTATCACTAATCCTTACAATCTTGTATAAAAAATAGCTTTACCCTCCCTCTAATCATTAATCAACAGTTAGAGGCCAAATGTCTTTTTTTTTTTTTTGGTATTGGGGATTAAACCCAGGGGTGTTTTACCACTGAGCCACACCCTCAGACCTTTCTTAATTTTGTTTTGAGACAGCGTCTCACTAAGTTGCTTAAGGCCTTGGTAAGTTGCTGAGGCTGGTAAGTTGCGATTCTCCTGCTTCAGCCCCCAGAACCGTTGGGATTATATGCTTGTGCCACCATGTCCAGCCCAAATGATTTTTTTTTAAATATTTTTTTTAGTCGTTGATAGACCTTTATTTATTTTTTTATTTATTTGTATGTGGTGCTGAGAATCGAACCCAGTGCCTCACGCATGTTAGGCAAGCGCTCTCCCACTGAGCTACAACCCCAGCCCCCAAATGATTTTTATAAGATTATACACTTAGTTTGTGAGCCATGATTCTAACTTAGGTCTGCAGATTCCAAATCCTTTGCTCTTTCACTTGCCAGCTCTCATGGAAAGATTAGACTAATGTCCACAGAATGTGGAATTTACGTTAACATCTGTAAGAGACTCTTTATACTCAAGAATTATGGAAGAGGGCTGGGATTGTAGCTCAGCGGTAGAGCGCTTGCCTCGCATGCGTGAGGCCCTGGGTTCGATCCTCAGCACCACATACAAAGCAATAAAATAAAGACATATGTCCATCTACAGCTAAAAAAAATTAAAAAAAAAAAAAAAAAAAAAGAATTATGGAAGAGCAGACAGAAGAGGAAAGGGTGAAGAAATAGAGGAAAGCATCCAGTGGAGTAGAAATCTGGGCTAATTCTTGAAAATGTGGAGAGAGCATTTCAGCAGAGTAACAAATATAAATCTCAACATTCCTAAACTTAATTTTTCTTCACAGAACTCGTAATTAACTGAAATTGTATCATTTATTAATTTGATTGTTTACTAGAATGTTCCCTCCGTAAAGCTTTACCTTATTCCTTTCTTGCTATACTCCCTATACAGGGAACACAGTAGACACTCAGTATTTGTTGAACAAAGGAAAGAATACTTTAGCTGAATTAAACCTACAAGCAAGTTGTTCAATGATGGTAAACCTCAATTCTGGTGAAAATTACTTACCAATATACCAGAGGGGCCAGTAAGTCACATTATAATATGAACTAATCAGTTTTCCAGTCCTGAAAAAATTAGAAAGTGTTTTCAATAAAAAATATTCTGAAAATCAAAACACACAAAAAACTATGGAACCAACCATTAGATGCTTTAATTTTCACCTTTTGGCTGATTAACTTACATTTCAGTATATATCATTCCAGCCACTGATACATTTAGGAGTCCCCAGGCTAAAACCACTTTTCTGGCTTCTGCTTCTTTTCTCATCTTGATGGTTCTGTCAATAAGGGAAGCACTGGGGCTTGCCTCTCTTTGCATCTATTCAAAGTAAAATCACAGCAATTAAGTCAAAAGAAACTACTTCTCCATGTAAGAAATAAAAACTTTTGTGTCCTTCCTGCAGTAAAAACTGTACTTTCCGTCATCTCTAAAAATACCTAACCAAAAAATTTTTCCATTCTAATATCAGTGTATGTAGAGAGGCCTAAATTATATCTTCTTTAGTACCACAGAAAAATCAGAAGAGAACTGGCTAGTTCTTTCAGACAACAATTCAATACTTTCAATTAATTATTTTTTTTTGTAATTTGGGGGTGATTACTATGTCTGCAAATATTCCACCTTTTGTCTTTGGAATATGCCATGAGGACTAGACCAAGGGTTAATCTGAAAACTCAAAATACCTAGATTTTGGGAGAAAATAATCCATATACCATGTAAATCATGAAGATTCTCCTTCTACATCGTAATGCAGAATCCCTGTGTCCCACCCTAAATAACCCTGTACTGGGACTTATATAAGCCAGGGATCTCCATTTTGTGTGCTGATAAAGTTAAAGGATTTACATGAGACGGCGGGTACTTATCGTGTGAAAGGAACAAGAGGAAAAGGGGACACTGTGCATTCAGTTTTGGTCCACATGGGGATTTATATTTCCCTTTTTTGGCTAAAGTCAATCTTACAGGCAAGTGGAAAAACGTGTTCCAGCTACAGGAGTCGTATGCCATTCAGCACATTACAGTACCCTTCCCGCCCTTCGGCCCACAACACAAATGCCCAGTGCAGAGTGCTTCCCTCCCAGGTTCCCTCAGTAAACTTTAGTCACCCCTAATGTTTCTTTCCTCCTTTTCACTAAAAGTGGTGGGACACCTAGCCATATCTTCCCTTGGCTGAAACACGTGCGGATCAGTAGGCGTGAAACTCCCAAAGCCCGCGTGGACTCCACGTCCAGGAAGCACAAAGACGACCCCGAGAACGCACCATGTTGTCCGGCCGGAAGTCGCGGACTCGCGCTACTCCTTACTGCACATGCGCGAAGCCAAGCTCTTAAACCCGAAGCGGCGGGCTGGCAGGTCTACAGTTACCGGAAGAACTGGGCCGTCTCTTCTCGCGAGAAGCGGGAGGTGGGAGGAGTGGCGGAGGGACCAGGCTCGTGCGTTACCAGGGAAACAGCTGGGGTTTGTAGTTACCACTAAGCTGCAAGGAGAAAGCTGAGCAGCAAAATTCAGACCAGGTTCTGAACCCGCAGTAAAAAGTAATAACTATAACAAGATGAATTTTGTATATATTAATATAATTTTAGCTTCTTTAGGGCTTTTATGTACTCATATTTGTAAGCAGATTTTATTTAGTAGGGTGGCTAATTTTCAGCATAGAGTGTGCATGATGGGTCTGGACACCAAGAGCATTGACAAAGCATTTCTGTTCCTTGTGTTAAAATACATATTTTTTCCCCCAACTGTTTTGGCACGACGTAAATTCTTAAATATTTCTATAATGAGAGTGAAACAGTAACGAGAAACTCCAAAATTTGTTTTATTGAACTTAATGATTTCAATGTTTAAAAAGAAAAACATCTATTTCCCTGAAAATTCTTTTGAAGGAACTTATAATTATGAGGGAAAAGTTCATCAGGGAGTAGTTGAGTTTGGTTTTATTTAACAAATACGTATAGTGCCCCACTGAGCTAGGCGAGAATTATAAAAAATAAGAACTCTGGTTACTGTCTCAGGAGGTTAGTGCGTAGGCCCAGGGGTGCAGAGAAGGCCAAGTGAGGTGAGTATAGTGATTCCTAAGGAGGTTCATGCAGTTCAGCCCTGGCCCAGTCTTGAGTCTGGCTCTCAGATGGTGACACTGGCCTGAGGCCCTGAGAGCCAGTGACCCGGATGCTCGTAGTTTGGGGACTCATTCTACACACGGAGAAATGTGTCCCACAATGAAAACATTAAACCATGGTCACAGTAATCCAGTGGGTTGTTACATCATGTTAGTCTAGTAACTAAGATTTTTCCTAAAATGATCCCAAAGTCAAATAGAATAAAATGAAGTTCATTGTATTGCATATGAAAAATCTGCGGGTATGCTAGGCTTAAAGATCTAACAGATTTTTTTAAAATGAGATTTTTAAAATCATTTTTAGATTGTCTTTATAGTACTATTGTTTGGCTCTAGTTGTGGATTTAAAGATGAAGTAACTTAAAAATTGTTCAAAGCAAAAGGGTTCAATTCAAAGTACAGTCAAAATTAGAATGTTAGCTTCCCACCTCTTCTGTGTCCAACTCTTTGCTAAAAAATAGTATACATTTGATATAATTTTTAACAAGCACATATGTATCTCCCGATCTTAATGTAATCTATAAGCTATTGCACATTTATTCAAGGCTTAAAAAAGAACACTGTCAATCAAATTTGGTAGACATTTTCCATTATGTATTTGGGCTACCATAACAAAATATCACAGACCATGGGGTGCCCCTTCAAACAAACAAAAATCACAGATAGGGTAGCTTAAACAACAGACACTTATTTCTTCTAGTGGGGAGGTTGGAAGTCCAAGACCAAGGTGTCAGCAGAATTGGTTTCTCTTGAGGCCTGTCTGGTTGGCTCATAGATGGTCATCTTGTCATGTGTCCTCATGTGTCGCTTTTTCTGTGCTGGATAAATCCTTAGTATCTTTTCTTTTTTTGGATAAGAACGCTAGTAGTATTAGATTAGGGCTTCACTTTTATGACCTCTCAACTTTTGCTACCTCTTTAAAGGTCTTCTCTCCAGATATAATCAAATGGTGGGAGAGGGTAAGGGCTTCAATATTTGAATTTTGAGGAACACAACTCAGTCTGTACATTAATCTATAATGGTATGATACACATAAAAGAGACTGATAAAAATGAGTAGTACCTTAGACACTTAGATTTAAAGATATGAGAAGTCTATAATTTCAGGGGAAAAAAGATTAAGGCCAAACAAACCATACTGAAGTATGGGAGAAAAATACCATAAACTTCTGTAGAAGTAATTTGGATAAGTCTTCCAAAAACTTAGAAATACAAGAAGCACTTGTCAATTCCTGTAATAGTTCCTCAAATACATGTCATAATGGGTTGCCAAGGAAATTGCCATATGTCATGGAGTGAAATAGTTCCCAGTCACCTTCATCCCTTTGAGCATGTTTTATTTTCTAAGCAAGAATCCATCATGGGAGACCTTTTTTCCTTATTTTGGGAGGTAGATCCTCCCCCTATACCTTTAAGTTTTACCATTCCAAATCAGGATTATGAATGCCAGAAGGATGACTCTTGTGGGGCAATAGGGAGCTTCCTGCTTTGGTATTTTGTGATTATATTGATCCTGATGTTCTTCTCTCGGGCTTCTGTCTGGGTAGGATATCTTTTTTTCATTTTAAATAATATTTTTAGTGTATACTAGAGAATTTTTTGTAAATTACTTTGCTGAAAACTACTTTTTAAAAAATTTATTTTTTAGTTATAAAAATAATTCAAAGTCATTTTAGAGAATCCAGGAATACTGAAAAGAATGGAGGACAAAATTTAAAGCTATTTCACAGAGATAACCATTGTTAACATTTTTGAGTACATCATTCTAGGTTGTTTTTCTTCTTCTTTTTTTCTGTCCCAGTATATCTTTATATCTTTCTTCTTACATGGCTGGCATTATGTTGTCTATATTTTCATATCCTGCTTTTTAAACTTAATAATATACTGTAAACACTTCGAAAAGTTATATTCACTCATCAGTACTTTTAATGATTGCTTAATTTTCTGTCTTGTGGTTGCATCATAAAAATTCTTCTATTTTGTATATTTAGGTTATTTGTCATTTTTCCATACGCTAGGTAATGCTGGGATTAACTTCTGTCCTGGTTAATGACTTCCAAATTCTTTTTGTAGTCATGTCATTCTAGTCAAAGATAAAAAAGTTAGTCACATTGATAAAAACACATGCAGGATTTAGGGGATTTTAGAATGAGGCAATATACTTTCTGCATAGGATAAGATGCAGAACTAAACTAAACAAAACTAAAGTCACCATTCTTGATCACTTATCAGCAGAAGAAAATCCCATGCTCTTAGGAATGACATAGTCCACTTTATAAGAACTGTGATGCCCCAAAATATTACGAGCAACCAAGCTCTTATAAATTGCTGACATGGAATCCTTGCTGGCCATTAATGCTAGGTTGATGATTAATCAAGCTACCATCATTTAGCATTACAGCCAGATCCCTGGTCTGGCAGTGGTCAGCTAGACTGAGTGCTATATCAGCTCTGGATGGAGAGGAGGCTTGCTATGTATGCCAGCCGGATTCCATTATGATAATCAAAGATTCTTCCCCCACCAAATCCCAGCCAAGAAGTTTCATCTAAAGTCTAAATGCTTCTTTAAGGTAAATACTTTGCCAAAAGGAGATTTAGAATAGTGATAGCTTATATGTGTCTTAGACTCCCTAGCTAAGTATATTGAATTTGTCTGGCCTGGCAAGAAAAGCTACTTTAGAAAATTAACAAAAAATTGAAATTGATCACTGGCAATTTCATCATGAAGACCACTTAAGAGGTCTCAGCTATTCCTCTGCTCCCTTGCTTGCATCAGCTCTTTGGAGACTCAGAATCCTGAGCTTCAAGGACTCAAGAGAGTATGTGGTCCAGGCTGTTTGCAGGCAACAAGGTATCATTATCCACCTCGTTTTTTAGTTGACAAGGCCCACAGAAATTGAGAGACTTGTCCAATGTCACACAAGTGATTAGTGACAGAGTGACAGAGGGGACTAGACCTAGATTTCCTGCCATATTATTTGTTTACTTCAAAGCATAGTTTGAAATGTTGAATTAAATCTATTCAGTGCTGATTAAAACCTTAATTATCTTAGAGGTTTTGTCTTTCATTTTGTATCCTTGTGGCAGTTACAATTGGCGGGACTGCTTCTTCTGAAGGGTCCCAGATTTGAAATCTGAGAACCATATGAGAACTAGTCAAGGAGGATGGAATTTTTCCTTCACTTTGAACTTCTTCATTTTCTCTGCTAAACTATGAGACTTTATTTACAAACCTTGAAGTAATGGTAATAGTGCAATGGAAATGTGGTGGTAATTATCCTCCAACATGAAGCACGCTGATTTCCCCTGGATTTCCCATTTTTTAACATGCACTTACCCTTTTGCTTTCAGAGACTATACATACTCTATTTAGCTTATATAGTTGTTTAGGGTTTATTCAGATTGCTAGTGTTGGTATTTTTCTGGAGAATATTAATATGAAATCCTTATTCTGCCTGTGCGCAACTGAGCTTAGGAGGTGTTAAGTAGGTTGGTAAGATCACAGGGTTGGTTAGTGGTAGAAAGAGAGCACAGCCCACATTTTCTACTCTGCCCTAAGGGCAGGCACTGCTGCTGTTTTCACTCACTAAGTCACACACAAAGACAGTTAATAAAATGCTTTTTGTAACCACAGACTGTATGATTCCACTTAGCTTAACGCAAAATCTTTCTTTTGATTTTGTGGTTTGATTTTGATTTGACATCAAATATGGAAGCTTTCTGTAGAAATGATAGAAAACCAATAAGTGTTTTCAAACACCTTCCTCCCTTGTTACAGAAGTATACATTATAGAAAATGTGGCGATTATAGGAAAATAGACAAACTGAAATAAAAATAACTCCAGATTATGTAGAAATAACCAGCTGCTATTAACTTTTAGGCTTATAAATTTCCAATTTTAAAATAATTTTCTCTATACATATTAAATTTAAAATATTTATGGAGCTCCAAAACATTTTTTTAAAAAGTTGTCTTCAAAGAGGACTTTGCTGTCAGGATTTTCAGAGAATGGTTACTGTAACCCAAAAAGCAAAGGAGTATCTCCTTAGATATCGAGAAAGCACTTGGCCAAGGATCTTAGACTGCAGTTACAAATATCCAAGTATTGCACTTTTTCAACTCAAAGGAAGTTTGACTTTCTGCATAAGTTCATTTTTCCTCTAATTGTAGAAAAGTTGAAAAAAATGGAAAAAAGCTCACTGTCTTACCACTTAAAAGCCAATCATTGCTACCACTTATATACATATTCCTTGAAGTCTCTTTTCATATTTTTAGCAAACTTGTGATCATACTATTATATACAATTTTGCATCTTGAGTTTTAGCTCAACATTGAAACATATTTATTTCCTCTTGTTATGACATACTTTTATTATTATAATAAGTTTTACAATTATATCTCATATGATCATACAATAATTTAGTTAGCCATTTGTC
This sequence comes from Geosciurus inauris, assembly GCA_004024805.1. Lineage (NCBI taxonomy): Eukaryota > Metazoa > Chordata > Mammalia > Rodentia > Sciuridae > Geosciurus > Geosciurus inauris. The sequence continues at coordinate 15,613 of PVHX01003273.1, read as the reverse complement.
TACTTTTGAATTTTATATTATCTTAACTATACTATGATGAATATTTCTGTGTAAAAATCTCTCTCTCTTTGGAGGTGTATTTCCTGGTGATAGACTCTTTGAGAAAGAATTATATGTCAAGACTTTAATTAATATTTCTGAAGTTTTTGATACATTCTGAAAGTTGTTTTCTATTCGCGTCTTTTGGCAAAATCATTTTCAGCATCAGAAAGTGGGATGCTAATCTGAAATATGGGACAAATATATTTATAGAGTCATGGGGCAGAATATTTGGAATTGGACTATTCAAAGAAAACCATTTCTTCTAAATGTCATGTTAACAGATAATAAATTATGGTTGCGTCTTGGAGAAAACTTTCTGAAAGATTAAGGAGGCATTAAATCCACGAATTCAGGTAAAGATATTTGTATATGTAAATGTCTCATATCAGACATTTTATTTTAAAAAATCAATAACTCAACCTGATCAAATGTACTTTAAAAAATATTTTGAATGAATTAGAGTACTATCGATTCTGTTTTTAAATGATATTTCTGTGTCATGTAAATGAGTATAAGGAAAACTTTATAACCTACAGCTCCTCCTCAGCACTCTGTTCTCTCCTGTCTTATTCCATTTTGCTTAGTTTAAAACATTTTGGTGGATTCTGTTATCAAAGCATGATCCACTGAATGGGCAGCAGAAGTAGGATCAGAGTAACAGGAACTCAACCAGTATTTACGTAACTGTGCTGAATGTTTAGAATTAGACACAAACACTATTGATTGGGGCAATAGTATTTAACAAGTAAATATTAGGGGAAAACAACTGAGATCACTCTTACTAATGTATATTTCTGAAACAGATGTCTGAGACTAAAAATGATGAAGACAGTGGAACAAGTACTTCAGTAAGTAAAGGTGAGAGCTGGTGTGTACTTGGTATTAGACTGTGATGAGAGGGGCATGTGCCAAGTGTGGAAAGCAAACAACAGAGGTGAACAGCCAAAATAATTGCAGGGCTCTCCTCCCAGCAAAGGCCCACTGGGTGAGCTCTTGGTTTTCTACTCCCTAGTTCAGGACAGCTCCACTGCTTGAGCCAAGCTGTCAGAAGCAATGAATGACTGGTAGGTAGAACACAAGTGCTCTTTTCATTCCTCAGCACAGTCCCTTCACATTAACTTGCCTTTTGCACACTTTGCTGTTAGTGCTATGACAGGAAAGTGAGCTGATGTGACATCTTTTTCAATAACCCATAAGCAGTGATGTGCTGGTAAAGATTAACAACTGGCTGTCCCAAAATGTGCAATTTTTAAAAAAATTTTTTTAGTTGTTGATAGATCTTTATTTTAATTATTTATTGTTTACATGTGTTACTGAGGATCGAATCCAGTGCCTCACGCATGCTAGGCAAGCGCTCTACCACTGAGCTACAGCCCCAACCCAAAATGTGCATGTTTTTATTAAAAGGATGTATATCATACAATTTACACAACTTATAAATAATAAAATGTATAATGTCCTTTGTTGTAAATTCTGTATAGACCACTGATTCACAGAAAGTTCTCTCCTTGAATTTTTTTTTTTTTTTTTGGTAGTACTAGGGATTGAATTCAGGGGAGCTCTACTTCTGAGCTATACCCCAGCCCTTTTTATCATTTATTTTGAGACAGGGTCTCGCTAAGTTGCCCAAACTGGCCTCAAACTTGCAATCCTCCTGCCTTAGCCTCCCCAGCCTCTGAGATTACAAGTGTGTGCTATCATCCCCAGCCCTCTTCTTGATTTTTGCCAGACCCTTGCATCTTGAGCATGGCTGAAGTTGATCAACAGGTATTGTTCCAGCATGAATGTTGTTTTCCTCAAATGAAAGTGAAACAGATATTATGTTGGAACTTGGATGTCTATGATGTGAGTGGTTTCTTTGCTGAAATGGCTAATAGCTTTAGAATCCTGGAAGAACATTTCATTTTGGGAAGCTATTCACAATGTAGTAGCTTCAAGCATGAAATCTGAAATCTGCATTAGTAACATGTTCTCTGTCACTTATCTTAATCTTAGACCATCAACAAAACCATACATCAAACCCTGATCTTTTGTTTGCTGATTTTCCTGGTAACTCCTCAAAGCTGGTTTCAAGCTACCAACATGTCACTGAACACAGAATTGGGGAGAGATGTACAGTAGCATACCCTTACATGTTATTTCCAACACCCAGATACAACAGATAAATGAATAGTTTCAAGAACATACAGCATAATAAACTGTAGTATGATAATTTGGAAGCAATGGTTATTAAATAATTATTACCTTTTTTAGTGGATTGATTTAATTGTAAGTTTGTATGATTTTTCATAATGACTATGGGTAATCATCTCATGAAATTCCTGAAAATTTATCAGCTCTAGCGAGCTTGTCTGATCCAACACAAAGCACACCACTGCACAAAGATCCTTAGTTTTTGCTACCCACATCACCCTCATATACATACACACTTGAATCTTTGAGACTTCAAGACAAAGGGGGGAAAAGTTCTTCTCTGGAAAAGTTGGGAGACTTTCCCCTTTGTTCTTAATATTCTGGGGTCTGCAAAACTTCAAAAATGACATATCAAGCATCTGTCTGAGCCTCTGGTCTTAGGAAGATGGGGTATGGTACTGGTAAGTGCAGTCAGCTGCCAGCAGTGCAGATGACTGGATAAAAGCAGTGACTTGACATTTGGCCCTTATGAGTGAGCCCACACATGCTGTAGGCTTCCTTGGCTAATGTGAAGTTACAGTAAACAACAGTGTGTCTAACTTGTTCATTTGTTTTCTTGGTTAGCAAGCAAAGAAAATTCTTATAAGCGACAAAACAAAGACGGTTCCTGGGACTTTTCTCAAATAATGAAAAAAACGAAACAGGGTCAGCTTCCCCTGGTAACTGACTCAGAAGTGGCCTTGGTCAATGCCTATCTTGAACAAAGACGAGCCAGGCGCCATTCTCAACTCCATCAGGTGAATCAGACCCAGCATGACAGTGACACTACCGAGTGTGACAGTGAAGAATCTAACTCAGGAGCCTCCTCGTGGAAAGAGAGTGAAAGTGAGCAGCGTCTATCCCCAACCAGTATTAAGAGGAGAAAAATAGCTCAGAGGCAACGAAATCTGGGAAATTACCAAATCAGAGAAAGGCCTTGCCTTCACTGTAAAGCCATGAGAACCAATGAATGGCTGACACGCCATTTCCTACAGAGCGCTTCAGTTTCGGTCCCCATGAAGGGAGACACTCCAGAGGAAAACGCTATGCCTGACATTAATCCAAAATTCAATAAATGTTGAGTTTCATCTTTACCTTACTTGAAGCCAAGTGAAAGAGATTAATAAAAATGAAAAATCACCAGAGCCCTAAATGAGGAGACTCGTACAATAAAGTTTCTCTACTATCAACAAAAACATACTTGGAACCCAAGAGGTAAAATTTCAGACAGTTCTTTTTTTTTTTTTTTTCAAGAAAAGGCCAGTGAATTTGTTTATGGCACCATTAGAACCCTGAAGATCTTCATTCACTATGATTTTTCTTTTATTCAAAAGAGCACAGGACAGATATTTCATGTGTATTTTGCTTATGTCTATAATGCAAATAAGGAAGCTCTTTGAAAATAAATTTATGTTGAGAAACCATTTAAATTTATTCATATATTTTGGTTATCTGACTGATGGAATGAACTAGAGGAAGCTGGTTGGAATAGGATTAGCCCATCCTCTCTAGGTTTCTATTTGCAAACAACTGTACAGGTTTTCACAAGTATCTACTAGAGGCTATTGAGGAAGAGGAACTCAGGGGCCTGAAAAAAATAACTGATTCCTAGAGTAGAGCCGGGAGAGGAGGCAGCATGACTCAGAAGGGTAGATGGATCATGGGCTGTACACAACTGTTGTCCCAAGGGCATAATAGGTGCTAAAGAAAACATTTTTCTGATACTTGTTAAAATTATAAGGAAGATTTTATACAATGCTATGGCAATAGAGGTCAATAGGGAGATAAATCAAATTCAACTCCTAATACATCAAGGACAAATGGAGACTTATAGCCAAAGAACAGGATGGAGGGGATCAGTGGATATAAAGAGGATCAGGGGATTCCTGCTAAACTGACCTAACAGGGTTCTTGGTAAAGGCAGGTCAAGGATTTATACATCAAAGGTTGAAGATGAAGCCAGGCGCGGTGGCACGCGCCTATAGTCCCAGCACTTTGGGAGGTTGAGACAGGAGAATGGCAAGTTCAAAACCAGCCTCAGAAACTATGAGGCGCTAAGCAACTCAGTGAGACCCTGTCTCTACGTAAAACACAAAATAGGGCTGGGGATGGGACTCAGTGGTCGAGTACCCCTGAGTTCAATCCTCAGTACCAAAAAACAAAAACAAAAACAAAACTAAACAAAACAAAAGGTAGAAGTTGAAGAACTTGATCAGATAGGAAGTGTTATCTGATATTGGGGGATTCTCATTAATCTTAGCAAGAGTTTTGCTAAACTAGTCTGGACCATGTGTGAGGCCCTGGGTTCAATCCCCAATACTGCAAAGAAAACAAATAAACAAACAAAAAATAAACCTGGGCTGAGCAGGCCAAAATTGAGGCCTCGTTAAGAATAGGGCTCAGAGGAGCCTGACCAAAGTTTAGCCTTTGTCACAAATTAGCTGAAATTCACCCATGGTTCCAGTGAAGTGGGTTTGCCAGGCCTAGGTACATGGGTGGCCATTCTGGAGCTCATTCTTTGGGTGGTAGAACCACAGCTGGGATATAAAATGAGGCCCACATCTCAGAGGAGAAGGTTGATGAATACAAGATAAAACAGTAGGGACTGGTTATGGGGCTAGAGTTCAAAGAAGGGCTTAAATTTTAGGGAAGGACCTGGGTACTATATGTGGTCAAGACTGCAGCTCTAATAACTAAGGGCTGAGCCTTTAATGGGAGTGGGGACAGAGAAGGGACAGCTCAGAGACCAGAGAGCTGGGACTCTGGGCCTTGTCAGGAATCATTCCTGACAAGCAGATTCCTTAACCCATTACAACCATTGGGACTAGGGTACTAGAAGTCAGGACATGGGATGACATTTCTAAGCCAAGTTTGTAGAGCCTTTGTCTTATTCAGACTGTCTCAGTTTTGGAGTAGGGTTGAAGGCACAGGTGGGAAGCTATAAATATCAGGATTTGACTTACTTAGTGCACACTTGTAATTCCAGTCACTTAAAAGGCTGAGAGGCAGGAGAATCACAAGTTTGAGGCTAGTTTCAGCAACTTAGTGATACCCTGTCTAGAAGTTCATTTAAAAAAAAGCAGAAGCTGGGAATGTAGCTCAATGGTAGAATACCCTTGGGTTCAATTTCAAGTACCACCAAAAAAAAAAAAACAAAACAAAAAACCAAGAGTGCAAGCACAAAGACTTTTGTTACCTACTTCGCCTCCTTCCCCAGGCAGAACTCACCATGTTCTTCCCTGTGTGCCAGAGTGCCTTGGGAAGTTCTCTAACTCAGCACCCTTAACATTTTGATGAATGTGTGTGTTTGCACATCTCTGTGGCCTATGTATGTGTGAATATTCATCCACCCTTAAAAACAGAATCTGGGATTTGTCACCCTTGTATCTCTGTAGCCTAGCACAGTACCAGACAACATGGCACATAAATAATGCAGTTCAGTGGGTGCACAAAGGAATTCATGAACACAAAAGGGAAGACCTGGGGAAATAGAGGCAAAAGAATCAGAGCCAGATCCACAATCGAGTGAATAATTCCAGTATTTCCAGCTTGATGTGATCAAGATGCTTAACTTGCTTATGAAAGTAGGATCCCAATAAACCTCAAATGAACAAAAGAATGAAGTTTAAAATATAATAGTTGCAGAGGCAGAATTTGGACCTAAGTCATTTGGCTTCAAAAATCCAGACTCTTAATTACTATGATCTTAATCATTCTTCTCTGAAGATGGAATAGTACTGATTTCCAGGTAAGTTAATCAGCACTTTCTATGCAGTCATAAATAATGCCCAAACATATACATCCTCGCCAGGACCTGTTCAAAAAGGAGGACAATGGCTATTTTCAAGATAATAAAATAAAGAATCATCCCCTGGGTGTTCTGCTTATAGACCTAGAATATAAACAGTCAATTATACCAAAGGCTGATACTTTCCCTGGTTTCATAGATGGGCCCAGGACAGGCCATGGTTGAGGGGTAAGAGATGGCTGCCTATAGGAAGAAGGAATAGAGGTTGGTTCAGTATTGTGGGGTTATAAATTCTATAAATATGAGAGAATTAATCAGGATAATCTGTGAGGAAATTAAACCAAAAACAGAGGCTAATGTGGGTGGGAGGACATCCAAAACCAGAGAGTAGTACTGAATCAAAAGAATGAGACACAATTCACAATAGCTAAGCTATGGAACCAACCTAGGTGCCTTTCATCAGATGAATGGATAAAGAAAATGTAGTATATATACACAATGGAGTATTACTCAGCACTAAGGAAGAATAAAATTATGGTATTTGCTGGCAAATAGATGGAACTGGAGACTATCTTGCTAAATGAAATAAGCCAATCCCCCCAAAACCAAAGGCCAAATATTCTTCCTGATATGTGGATGTAATAAGTGATGGGGAGGGAAGAATAGAAGTTCATTGGATTAGACAAAGGGAAATGAAGGGAAGGAAGAGGGATGGGAATAGGAGATGGTAGAATGAATCAGACATAACTTTCCTATGTTCATATATGAGTACATGACCAGTGCAACTCCATATCATACAACTACAAGAATGGGAAGTTATACTCCATGTGTTGTATAATATGTCAAAATACACTCTACTGTCATGTATAACTAAAAAGAACAAATTTTTTAAAAAAGAATGTGATATGGTAGGACAAGGAGCAAAAGGATGGCCAGGTGAGTTGGGACTGGATTAATGAGTGAGATACACAACTGGTGAAGTAGGAGCTGGCTCATGAAACCCAGGCTGCAGACACTGGCCATGGCCAGATGTTGCTGTTGTGCAGAACCTTGTGTGGCCTGTCAGCATGGGGCTCCTGGGCTGTATGATGGTATCCTCATTAGTCTTTGCTTGCTCGATGGGATAAACTGGATCTTCTCTGGTTTTAAAGGCTGAAACCAATCACCTGATTGGATGGCTACCTAAGGAGAGGCATGAGATTCTTGGGCCTGCCTTCATCTTTGGCCCATCCACTCAGGTAAGTGTCTGAATTGATGTCTATGACAATGCTCATCTATGTCAAGCACCAGGAACTGGGGATGCAGGGAACTGTAGGAATGCAGGGAAGGGTTCGACTAAGATGGATGCAGTGAAGAAAGAGGTATTTGTAGAGAGGAGGAAATAAGGAGGCTGGGATCATAGGCTCCAGAGTAGACAGCCTCAAACTCTGAACAAGTTTGGATGCTATGGTTTTGACAGGAGGAAAGATGAGCATATAGTAGGTTAAACCTAAATAAGAGCAACAATAACAACATTGATATTAGGGAGCACTTAGAGAATGCTAGCCTTATCCCAGGCACATGGGCAAGCCTTTTAGGAAGATTTTTTATCCCTCACAAGCCTGCAAGATATGTATTATCCCAAAGTGATGGGTGATGAAACTGAGGTGTGGGAAAATCAAATAACCCAAGGTTATACAGCCGGTAACTGTGTGGGGAATGGGGTTGACCACAATTTCCCCCCCATGATCCTACATTATCCATGTTCTTAATGGAGAGCAATAAGATTAAAAACCTGGGACACCAAATACCAAACTCAATCCAGATAGTCCAGAGAAAGACTGTCAATGGGAAATACAGCCAAGGGAAACTGAGCAGAGACAGGAGCAGTTTGGAAGGGAATTGGGGCGTGTTTTCTCTGTTTGGAAGAGAGGCCTTATAGCATCCACTTGCCTCATCTGCAGCGGTAAAGCCTGGCCAGCCTAAGAGAAAAGGGGCAAATGGAGACTGAGCTGGAAGGGTTGACGAGTGGAGAAATGAATTTTGTATGGAACATTGAGGAACTAGAGGCAGTAGCGGCTAGAGCAGTGAGGTCAACAGCCAAGGGTTTGAGAGAAGAAGAATGAGGACAAGATCTGGTTTTAGAAAGGGCAGTGAGCTGGCTGCCCTGTGCCATCCCAGGGCAGGTGTTTACTGCAGGCTCTGCACCAACCTGCATAAAATAAAGAAAAGGAGATAGCAAGTACAGCCCTCCCACACCACACCTTCTGTCATGAAGCAATCTATCGCCCAGCATTTCTGGAGTGGTATTTTCAAAATGGCAACCCATAATAGCGGTTCCCCCCTTAGGCCTGGTTTTCTAGTCCTTGGTCTGAGTTGCCCCTGGTCAACCTCAGATACCAAACCCTATATATACAGTACAATAAGATATTTTGAGAGAGACCCCACCCATGTAACTTTTATTATAGTATAATTCTTCTATTTTATTGTTATTGTTGTTAATTTCTTATAGTGCCTAATTTTTGAATGAAGCTTTATTATAGGTATAGGTATAGGAAAAATCATAGTATGTATAGGGCTCCGTACTATCTATGATTACAGACATTCGCTGGGGGTCTTAGAACGTATCTTCTGTGGATAAGGAGGTCTACTGTAATAGATTACAAAATCAGTTTAGTAGATTTTGACTAGCACTTATCAAAAAATAAATACTCCTGTAATCCCAGCACTTTGGGAGGTTGAGATAGGAGAACTGCTTGTTCAAAGCCAGCCTCAGCAACAGCGAGGTGCTAAGCAACTCAGTGAGACCCTGTCTCTACAAAAAACACAAAAATAGGGCTGGGGATGTGGCTCAGTGGTCGAGTACCCCAGAGTTCAATCCTCATATCAAAAAATAAATAAATAAATAAACAAACAAACAAATAAGTAAATAGAAGGGCTGGGGATGTAGCTCAGTTGGTAGAGTGCTTGCCTCACATACACAAAGCCCTGGGTTCAATCCCCAGCACTACCAAAAAAAAAAAAAAAAAAAAAAGGGAAAGAAAATAATAGCATTGCACAAATAAGGGAATTGTTTTGTTTTTGGAACTGGGGATTTAACACCAGGAGCATTACCACTGAGTCACATCCCTAGCCCTTTTCTTTCTTTCTGTTTATTTTGAGACAGTACCGAGGCCCTAAATTGCTTAGGGCCTCGGTAATTTGCTGAAGCTAATCTTGATCTTGGGATCCTCTTGCCTCAGTCTCCTGAGCTCTTGGGATTACAAGGGTGTGCTACCACACCCAGCAAGGGAATTGTTTTTGCTTCAGTGTGTATGCCCTGAGTTGCAGTACAAAATGTGTTTCTTGGAACCGGGCAAGGTAGCACACGCCTGTAATCCCTGCACTTTGGGAGGCTGAGACAGGAGAATTGCAAGTTCGAAGCCAGCCTCAGCAACAGCGAGGCGCTGAGCAACTCAGTGAGACCCTGTCTCTACACAAAACACAAAATAGGGCTGGGGACGTGGCTCAGTGGTTGAGTGTCCCTGAGTTCAATCCCTGGTACCAAAAAAAAATAAAAATGTGTTTCTTAACGCTGATAAACTGAAACACAAAAGTCACTGTGGTAGAGTTGTTTTCTTTGGAGATTTTCACCCATTATCAAACTATACCATTGAATTAGTGAAAGCAATTGTCTCTCCATGCATTCCTGATTGTCATACACTAGTATTCAGTAAATCCTTACCCACTCTATAGGATGGACCAACCTTCTAGGATAGTGAAAGCTTAAATTAAATTATATTACTTTAAAAGAGCTTCAGGTTTATTATTTTCAAATATAGTAAGTGGAAGCAAGCTAACCAACTGGCCTCGTACACAGGGGTGGGTTTTGCCTTGGTGAATAGACAAGAGTAATTTGTAATTGACATTTCAAAGAAGCCTAAGAAACAGGACAGCCTTTGTTTAAATCATAATTACCCTGTTTGTATGTAAAAGGATACTTCTAAAGCTTTTCAAAACAACTGGTTCTTTTAAGTAGATAATTATTCCCCTTCCAGTCTTGTTTATACTATTCAGAACTTCAGTGAACTCTTTTTTTTCCATAGATAGTACAAAGGTTAACTTCAGCCAGCCCTTCTTCAAATTATCACAAATTCCCAATTAGTGAATTCTAAACAGGGTTTCCCTGTAACAATATGCCAAAGACTGGTATGATGTGTTCTTTATTGCATTGAATAGCATCTGACAGGTTTCCAAGTACCGGGCCACCTGGATATTCTCTATCTGTCAGGAACATGTGGTCACAGAGGTGGATGAGAGGGTAAGGGGGAAACGCGAATCAGGCACACACATTCAGGAAGGTGAAGGAAGACAAAATGTGGAAAATGCCTTTTTAAAAAAATAGTATCTATTACATATCAACTGAATATTAAATTATACTTATTTTTTTGGTGTTAAGAAGAGCTGCATTTAATATCTAAATTTAACAAAGCTACGGATGAAAATAGAAACCTGAGCTTTTTAAATAGTAGACTGGAAGTTATTAGAGAAACCCAGGGAAGTTGACAAGAGAAAGCTGAATTGCATGTAAAACGAAATTTATCCTTTTTTGAATAACTTATTCCATTTCTTTCTTTCTTTTCTTTTTTCCTCCCTCCCTTCCTTCCTCCCTCCCTCCCTTCCTTCCTTCTTTCTCTCTTACTCTTTCTTTCTGTGCTGGGGATCTATCCCATGGCCATGTGCATGCTAAGCACATCTCCTACTACTGAGCTACGCCTTCATCTCTTGAACGGTTTATTCATAAAAAGAAATGCATGAAATACTTTGTTTAAGCAAAAATTTTGTAAACCTGGCCACTACCATTTTCCAGCCCTTATCTCTTATCTTCTAAGCTTGGCCTCTCTCACAGACGGTTCCTTACACTACCTTATTACAGGGGCCTGCTATCTATAATCGTCTTTGTTTATTGGGGTCCTCTGTCACCATAAAGTTTCATGTGTTCAAACTTTTGATTTAGCAGTGAGAACGCCAGGCAGGGAGCCATCTCTGCTACTAATTAGTATAAATCAAAAGGGGGAAACAGGGAGATGAAAACCAGGTTCCAGTGGAAGGGTCTATGGCCAGGGTTAGTCAGACTGACTGGCAGGTCTGAGCTGAGCAAGAGACAAAAGGGCTTGGAGAAATGCTACTTAGGGCCAGAATACTTGTCTCTTTTCTCTGATTGCATCCCTTCATATACAGATAGGGTCTGTGTAACATCATCCCCCTGCCCAGCTCATGGATTATTTTCCTTCCTTTCATTCTAGCATATCCTCATTTTGTGCCATTTCTACCCCTCTCTTACATGACTTAGTGTTAGGTTCTTACTGCCCTAAGGCAGTCATGGTGGTACCAATTCCCCTTGTCTATGAGGAGCATGTCATCTCGTTCCGGGAAAGAAAGTTCACTGGTGGGGAATTCTTTGAAAGTTTTCTTTAGTATTAAAAAAGACACACAGAGAGAAGAAACAACCTGTCTTCTTTTGCTAAGTGTCTCCAAGTGTGCACATGATGGTTGCAACTGTGACAGCTAGCTTGTGTTCTTGACGGCATTAATCTGAATGTGACAGAGTGGCACTATGGAAAAGACTAGGTCCCGAGCTACCGAATTAATTAACAACTTCTGGAACCATTATATTTTTGAACTTCTTGTAGGCAAGTCACTCTGTTGTTTAAGCATTATCTGTTAGTTTCCCTGTTACCTGCAGCTGGCACAGGGTCTTTGTGATCTTGTCCATTATGATTTCTAGAGCAGCTCCTTTTACCTAGAAAGTGCTCTATAGCACCTAAGTTGTCAACACATAAAGTGTACATACAGTCATCCTTCTGTTTCCACAGAGGATTGGTCCCAGGATGCCTTTGGATACCAAAATCCATGGATGCTCAAGTCCCTTGTATAAAATGGTATAATCTACACAATCCTCCCTTATACTTGATCTCTAGATTACTTGCAATAGCTAGTACTATGTAAAAGCTACTAAATAGTTGTTATGCTGCATTACTTAGAGAATAATGACAAGAAGAAAAGTCTGAACATGTTCACTATGGGTACAATACCCCTCCTCCCGTACTTTCTGGGTTGGTTAAACCTGCAGATGTAGCACCCACCAATAACTGACTGACTGTACTCCTTTGATGGAGGCCTAGAGCTTTGACTATGGTGGTGATGATGGTGAATTATTCACAGCTGAGAAAGGTCTGTCATAAAGATTTTGACCTTTTTGTGTTGACTGCTTCATCCCTTTTCTTGTTCAGGAGCCTCTTCATCCCCTCATTTTCATGACTTGGGAGAGTGGGATCCTGCCCACTCCCACCCTAATTTACCTTGACCAGGCATGGATGGCAACAGAACTTTCTTCCAATCTCAGGCCCTTCCTAAGAATTTGAACATTGGACCAGGAAAGAGATTAGTTTCTCTTTGGCTGACTAGACCTACAATAGGTCTTGGGGTGGGGGGTCACATTACCCTCCTGGTAGATTAAGAACCAGAGGACGCTGGTTATAAGTGAAAGAAAATCATGAAACAGAAAAGGGTAGAGTTTTGGTGGTTTTCAAATCCCAGTTCCAGTTCCTCCCAAAGCCTGTTACCCACTCATAGATGCCATGACACTTCACTGGAGGTTCTAATAATAAGTTCCCCCTTTTACTTATGCTAGCTCAATGGTTCTCTATTACTGGAAACCAAAGGAATTCTTAAAGCGATGGTGTGCTGGTAACTGTTTAACAATCGGCTCTGATTGTTAACAGCTCTGATTTTGTAGCACTTGCTGATTTGCATGATATAAATACTCCCACTATTGCTGATCTCAAGCTACCAAAGTGGCATCACTGAATGTGGAGTTGGGAAGCGATGAGCCACTGGCTCTGGCGAGCTGATCTGGAGCTGATCTGAGCTGGCTGCAGCACACCTCAGCCAAGAATACAACACAAAACACACTTCTCAGTTATGTGGGAAGTTCAGGGACACATACTGATGACTGCTGAGTTAGGAATTCTGGCATACAAATCTTTTAATTAGTTTCAAATGTGCAACATCTTAGGGCTTGGGGAGTAGAGGATGTAGGATTAAGCTCTTAAATCATATTGAAAAAATGCTTTTTTTGTATAATAATGCTTTTGTGTGTATTGGGAATTGGAGGAGGGTAGAGAGTTTGGGTTGAGGAAGGGAAAGAAGCTAAGAGTGCCATTGGGGAGGTGCAGAAGGTGACCACAGTGAAGGCAGGCTCCAAGCCTGGACAAAAAAGAGAGGGTCACTTTCCAGGTAAGGAGCGGCATTCTGGGGTACCTCGTACCCCAGGAAACCACACCAAAAGAACTGAATAAGGTCATTTGAGCCATCTCATGTAAAATTACCTAACCTGCTTTGCTTTTGTCTGAAGTTTCTCTCAGGAGAAAAAAGCCCTTGATTGTACAATTAGAGATAAGAAGGTATAAAACACAAATCAGAGATGGAGTAATATTTTTATTGTGAATGGAGACAAATAATCAATAAGCAAGCGTCAAGTGGCTGGTAGCAGATCCTTCCTGGCTTTGATGAGGGGAGGTTGGAGGGAATGGGGAAAGATGGTGTCAGGGCCTTACGGAGCCCCTCCCTACCAGCCACTGTCATGCATCCACTTCTCTGGTGGAAAGCCAGTGTCTTCAAAGGAACTTTTCAGAAGCCGAACTCTCCTCAAATTTAAGATCAACCTCAAAGGTCAACCTGCAACATTTTCTATGGCTCTCCCAGGAAAGCTGGTTCCCACAGTTCAGACCTGCGCTCATACAGGTCACATTTTAACGCAGCAAATGGCAATTCCTCCTCTCACATGTTTGATGTTCAAATGACGGGAGTTTTTGGACATTATACATTGACACTGTGGAACTGCCAGAATTTGGATTTCTGTACTTGAACTCATGAACAACTATTTCAAATGACTACATCGTTTAGTTTCAACTACACGAATATCTATGTGCACTGGGATTTGTACATCTATTTGAATACTTAGTCCTTGACATTTATACATGGAAAAATGAATGTGTTGATGTTAGTGATAAGAAGAATAGACTTATAAACTTGGTTCACTTGAGACAAAGCTGGAAATCATTAGACATGCTGGAAGGGTGCATTTTAGCAGCCGTCACATATTTGGACTTAAGCCTGTTGACACTATTCATTTGTGGGAGGAAAAAGGACAAAATTCAAGAACACATAAAATGCTGAAAAACATATTCTGAAGACTATCTGAAAGATGATGTGCACTAATTTCTTATATGAAAATTAATTCCAGGTGGAAGAAAAGTGAGAGATAAAATAGGAAAAACATAAATATACTAGGAAAAAAAAGCCTACTAGTAAAACGTTTCTTATCCTAACTCAAAATTAGGGAAGATTTTTCCAAGTGCAATACAAATAAAATCCAGAAGCTTTAAAGAAAAAGACTGATATTTTTGACTGCATAAAAATATTTAAACTTTAGGAGGCGGGTGGAGGAGGGAGAGAGAGAGAGAGAGGAAGAGAGAAATACAGGAAAAAGACAAAGTGGAAAAATTTTTGGAACACAAAATTAGATCAGGGCAAGCCTTATTTTCTCTAACATATTCACAGTTATACACATAAGATAAAACCAAATAAATTAGTAGAAAAATGGTCAGACTATATGAATAGAAAGTTCATAGAATGAATTCCAAATGACCTATAAATACATTATAAAGAGCTCAACTTCACAAAATAGAAGTCCAAAAGAAAACAATGAAACATTTTTCATATTTTAAATCAGTGTAGGTCCAATTTTATATGACAGCAGCATTAGGAGCATGTGGGAAGCAGGCTCTTTGAAAAGCAATACTGATGGAAAAGAAAATTGCTATTATTTTTTTGGAAGGCAATCTGGGCATATTAAAAATATTCACATTTGATGACCAGAAATTTCATTATAAGGAATTTGTCCAACAGAAATATCCTGTCAGATGCACAAAAATATAGATACACACTTAAGGATATTTGCTACAGTATTTTCTGTACTTAGGTTTCCAGTTTTTCAGAATCTGCTTTTCAAGAATGACATTTTTATTGTGCTGTTTTCTGATTAGAAGCACCTATGCACCTTCTAAGCTATTCAAATAACATTGTTATGTTAAAGTAGGAAGAAAATCCTACCACCCAAGATAATTACTACTAACAATTCCATGTGTATTATTTCCAGACCATTTTTGTGCATAAACACATGGAATAATTGGAACTCTTGCTTTCCAAACGTAGGAACCAAACAAATTCAGATAAATATTTTCAGATATGTTTTCCTTATCCAAACCTTTGTTATCTGCTATCTGAAACTTAGGAACTGAGCATACGGGGAAAACCAAATACCCTTTGCTACCTGAATTCACTACTCAAACTTTAACTCTTGTTGTCTCAACTTGGAAATAAATACATAACTTTACAAATATTTTTCTCTTATGAAAGTTAAGTTGTAACATATGCTATTTGTTTGATTATAGATATATTTTAGAGATCATTCCCTCTTAGTTCATAAAAATCTATTCCTTCCTTCCTCTTTCTCTCTCCCTCCCTCCCTTCCTTCCTTCCTTCCTTCCTTCCTTCCTTCCTTCCTTTCTTTCTTTCTTTCTTTTTTTCTTTCTTTCTTTCTTTCTTTCTTTCTTTCTTTTTTTCTTT
>PVHX01003272.1:0-146585 GCA_004024805.1 Geosciurus inauris | reverse complement strand
AGGGGTGTAAGGGGGGAGGGGGCATGGGGACAGTAAAGGTGGTGGAATATGATGGTCATCATAGCCCTAACTTTATGTATGACTGCATATATGTTGTGATTCTATACAACTTACAACTAGAGAATTGATATGTTATCCTCTATCTATGTACAATGAATCATTTACACTGTTAACATGTAAGCCTAAATAAAAAAAAAAAGATGTTCAGCATTATTAGACACTAAAGAAACGCCAATCAATTGAGATACCCCCTCATACCCAGTAAGTTGGATATTTAAAAAAATAAATAAAAATCAAAAGAACAACAACAACTCCACAATCCAATGCTCCCTCCATCCAAGAAAAAGACAACTGAAAATGAGCGCTGGCAAAAATGTAGAGAAATCACAATCCTCAGACATTGCTAGTGGATACAAAACAGGGTAGTCATTATGGAAGACGGTTTTCAGCTGCTCAGAAACCCAAGCAACCCAGAAATTCTGCTCTTAGGTAGACACCTGTGTGGGGTCCCCAGAGCCACCCCCAGGTTGGGCGATGTTCTGGGAGGAAAGAAGGTATTCATCATAAACTCTATCATTTGCCTGTGCAGTTTAGGGACAGTGACCACCATTCTTATCCATTAGGTTAGTGGGCACCCAAGTGAAATCTAAATTCCCATAAACCAGTCAAGGGCTAACTCTTTCTGCAGGCCAAGGTATAGCAAATCAAGCCTGCTAAATTAACACTATTTTACATACTTCCTGAGAATTAAAAACATGAGTGCATAAAAAATATAGTACATGAATATTCATATCAGCATTATTAATAACAGCCCCAAAGGAGAAATAACCCAAATGTGCATTGACAGATGAATGGATAAACAAACATGGTAGATCCACACAATGGAATATTATTCAGCTATATAAAGGACATGTGATAATAGACATGATCTTGGAAAACAATACACTAAGTCAAAGAAGCCAGACATAGAACTTAACATGTTGTATGATTCCATTTATATAGAATGTCCGGATAGGCAAATACACACAATCAGAAAGACTAGTAAGTGCCAGTGGATGGGAAGAGGGGTGCATTCACAAGGCTTGCAAAGTGGTACGCGTTTCATTATGTAAGTAATGGAAATATTCTGGAGTCAGACAATACTGATGTACTAAAATGGTAAACTCTATCTCAATTAAAAACAACCTCAGAGGTTCTTAAGAGAAGACATACTTTTGAGTTAAATTTAAACAAGCATATATTTGGTGCATTGAATTTAATTGACATATTTAAAAAAATCTGATAAGGATTGCTGTGGGCTGAATGATGTCCTCCTAACATTCACATGTTGACTCCCTAGACCCCAGTGTGCCTATATTTGGATCAAAGAAATAACTGAGGTTAAATGAAGTCCTGAGGGTGGGGCCCTGATCAGACACATTGGTGTCAAGAGGAGACATCAGAGAACTTGTCCTCTTTTTCCATTATGTGAGGACAGAGCAAGAAGGTATGTGTCTGCAAGCCAAGAAGGCAGCCTTTACCAGAGACTGACTGAGCTGGCACCTTGATCTTAGACTCCTCAGCCTCCAGAACTATAGAAAGCAAATTTCTCTTGTTTGAGCTACTTGGTTTAATGTAGTTTTTTATGGCCACTCTAGTTGACCAAAGAAAGAATTATGCAATGTGTTTTATGTTAATAATCTCACTTAATCTTTAAAATAATTTTCTAAGATAAATCCTAAAGTTACTGTCTTTTCACCTAAAGGCTTAAGAAAATTAATCTGCTAAAGTAGCAAGGTACAACTTAAAGTTTGTTCAACTTTAAAATCTACACTCTTAATCATACTCTATAATGCCTCACACTGAAGAAATTTCCAACTTGTAAGGACATAGACTATAAAGTCAGCTGAGCCACATCCCCAGCCCTTTTTATTTTTTTATTTTGAGACAGTGTTTTGCTAAGTTACTTAGGGTCTTACTAAGTGGCTGAGAATGGCCTCGAATTTTTGATACTCCTGTCTCAGCCTCCTGAGTAGCTGGGATAATAGGCATACACCACTACACTTGGCTTCAATCATATTCTGTTGGAATCACCCTAAAATAACAACTATGATGTAATAGGGAAGTAAAAACTCTATCATATTTAAAAAAAGAACAGACACCTATAACCTTGAAACTCAATATATCACAATATATGCAGAAAAGTGACAAGTGCTGCTACATTCTAACTGAAGTCTATAAAGGTGTTGAAAGCACCTAAAGATCTCAGATAAAGCCATAGGGTCCAGCTCTCTGAAGCAAGTGCTCCAGCCATCAATAACTTCTTTAGAATTTAAAGAATGGTTCTATGGATTGAAATTAAGGAATTGCCTTTGTACAAAGTCTCAGAAACATGGAAGATGAGAATGAACATGGAACTTTACAGACACCATACATATGCCAAAAATTATATTTTATTGGCAAGCATGACTCTGCATTGTGAATAGTGCTAGAGCTATTGATCTCCTGGATGAAGAAAATAAAAAGCAAAAACTTCTGACTCATAAGGAAGCTCTGAGTTATAAGAAGCCTTACCAGTTTGGAATATAGTACTGGCTTCTTCCAATATTGAGTGGTTCAGGAAGAATCTATTCTATGAATAACTGTAAAAGGAGATAATAGTATGGAATATATTGAATAGATTAAAACAGAAAAAGAGCAATGAAAAAGCAAAGAGAAATGGCATAAAAAATGTGCTCATACCAAAAATCTGATACCCTAGAACAGATAAAATGTGATCAAGAATGTTATCATATATCACATATTTTAATAGATCAATACACATATAAAGCATGAACCCAATGCAGAGATACAAGAGCTCAGGAAAATATGCTATAACACCAGATGCCAAAACACCAAGAAGTAGAAAAATTAGAACCATCATGGACACACATAAAAAATTTCAAAACTCTACAAAGGAAAAAATATATTAACAATACAGTAATTTATAAAAAGGGAATTGAAAAAGTGAGGAAAAGGAAATGAAAAATGAAGGAAGAATTGAAAATGTCTAGTAAGGAAATGTTCTAGTTGGTGGCTTCATAATGGTTTTAGTGTGACCAGCTGTGGCTGTTACGGAGGGTTACTGTACTAATGACACAAACCATTTAATTCAAACATAATTTAAGAAAAAAAAATAGGTCTCTGCATCCTGAGGCTGTTGGCTCTGGTCTGGTATCATGAAGGCTCCCTCGAAGCTAGCTCTGGTGCATCTTTGTGGCTGTGACTTTGTTTGGATACAATGCACCAGCAGGTGTAAAAATCTACAGTAGTTTCTCTGGGCTTCAAGTCAACCTTAAAGCACCGACAGCTGGTGGTTGGTATTTGCCAATTGGTATTTGCCAATTTGGAGGTGTTTCTGGGACAGGGATGTCTTGTAACCAATGTACAGCAGAGTATTTACATGTTTTTATACCCTACAAGTGACTGTGGCATCCAAACTCGGATCTCAAAGGGGATGATTATTTCTAGGACATCACTAACATTTATCTCGAAAACATCACCAAGGCAAGGAATTGTGCTGATCTCAAGCACTCTTCACCAAGGCCAACCCTCAACTTGGCCTGCAGCTTGTTTCATCCACCCAAGGCAAGGAAAATCATTGGCTTTTCCATTTTACCAAAAATACTATCAGAGCCATTCCAAATGCTTATAATCATATCATTATACTCCTGTACTTAGATACTTCTCCATCTATGAAGAGCAATGAAGTCAAGGAAGTGCCTAACGTTAGAACATTGTCCACCCCATGCCTCACTTTATTTTCAATGGGAAATGGAAATGGTTACATCATGATGTATGGAGCAATGGCAGCTACTTGAGGACAAAGAAGCAATAATAACCTTTTGAAATGGCACTGCTCTTACTGATACCATGTGTTTTTAGATATTCTTATGAATCTGTAATTTTGTTACAACTATCATTTCTCCTATGACTCCTTTTGAGAAATGAGTTTAAGAATTATACTGGAAACAAATTCAATACATAGTTTTGGTAAGTTAAAAAGAAAAAAAAGGAAAGAAAAATAATCATAAAATAAAGATGAGGTTAGAAAGATCTGACAAGCCTCAGTAACAACTAGAACAAAATAATAACATCAGCGATGCAGTGACTATAATTCCTGGCTTATAAATATTTTTTTAAAAAGTTTCTGAATATTGAAGCAAATCACTTACGAAGAAAAAACAGACCTTCCTGAGACTTCCCTACAGAGATGGTTAACGCTTAGATGCTGGAGGAGCTTAGGAACACTGAAGGGGGAAAAGTGTGATCACAGAATTTTACACCCAAGCAAACTGTCGTGTGCATCACAAGACCACACGCAGACACTTCCAAGCATGAATAACTCAGGGAACCAAATTCTCAGTGGCACTTCTTTGTGAGACCAGAAAAAAGATGATCAGAGAGCAAATAACAGCAACTACTGCCTAAGAGCTGCAGAACACTGAATCCTCATCACCTGAAAGCTGAAGCTACCACGAATGGGAAATCAATTATAAAAAGACAGAATGGAAATCTGACAAATTGACAATGAAGAACCTCCAGTTACCCAAATTTGGCAAGATAAGGAAAAAAAAAAAAAAAAAAAACTGGGAGGTAGTCTTTGTGTACCGAATTCTCGTCTTTTGCATTCAAATGATTGTGTGAAGATAAGATGTGTGAAAGTTATGAAGTAGAACCCTGTGTAAAATCAAATAACATAGTAAAGAGAGGCGCTGGAGGAGATGTAAGGAGGAATTCAGAAGCAGTGATACATTCCTTCATTTTAGAAACCACTACCGTCTGAAGTGAATGATGCATTTTATTATCCAGCACTATAACCCTAAAGAAAATTAGTTGCTCCAAGGATAAAGGTTTTTCAAATGATCAGAAGAAATACATCCACCAAATAAAACAATCCCAAACCAGATGTGGAATCTTTTCAAAAAACACAGCAAAAACGGGAAGTACATCAAAATTTAACAAATAGAAAGTATTTTCTATGAATGAAATGTGAAAGTAGTAGGAAGAGAGAGAAACCCCCAGATTCGATCACAAAGAAAAGCCCATTCAATTCCTAAGTAAAAAAGTCACAAATTGTTATGAACAAAAGGATGGACTCATGTATGCTCAACAAAGGTAAATGCTATGAAGTCAGGGTTCACAGAGTTAGAATTTGTTTTAAGAATTGAAACTTTATTTTATTTAAATAAATGAATAAAACAAAGATCCATCAACAACTAAAAAAATTTTAAAAAAAATAATTTAAACTTTATTTTGTTTAGTTGTTTATTTATTATGTGGTGCTGAGAATCAAACCCAGGGCCTCATCTGTGCTAAGCAAGCACTGTACTACTGATACACAACCCCATTCCAGATTTTTTTTTTCTTTTTGGAATCAGGGATTTAACCCAGGGTGTTACCACTGAGCCACATCTCCAGCCATTTTTATTTTATTTTTGAGACAGGGTCTCGCTAAATTGCTGAGGGCCTTGCTATATTGCTTAGGGCCTCCCTAAGTTGCCAAGGCTGGCCTTGAACTTGGAATCCTCCTGCCTCAGCCTCCCAAGCCACTGTGATTACAGATATGTACCACCATGCCTGGCTATTGATAGTATTAGGTAAGGCAAAAGCCAATGGGGGCGGGGGGGATCTTCATGATGATAAAGCATCCAATCTACAAAAATACCTAATAGTTATTAACATACATAACAATAACACAGCAACACTCACAAATCAAACAGAAGGGGAAATACATGAAGAATGTACTCAAATGGCTTACGATTAGGTACTATTCATTTGTCTATTTTATTCTGTGAGGGTTCAATGGGGAAAAAATTAAGTACATAGGATTCCTGAATAATATAATTCTAAGCAATATCTGCTTGGTTACACATGCACACCTTTATACCCTGTACAGAGAAATTAATACCTTTCCATATGTGCACCCAGGAGTCTTAGTGACTCACCTTATTATAAACACAAACTCAGTAAATTTCTACATGGAAGACTAGAATAATCAGAAACTGGAAATAAATCCCACTTGGAAATTAAAAAATGATGAAAGATCAGAGAGAAAATTAGAAGCAAAACTATGTAGTAATTTCAAAATGACAAAAACATCACACAAAATTTGTATAAGACAACAAAGCAATCCTTAGGGGAAACTTCATGACTCAACATAACAAAATAAACGTATTAAGTGTGTACATCAAGAACAATCACCAAAAAAAGAAAGGAGGAACATAAAGATAAATCAATCAGAAAACAGTAACGATTTCACTAATAAATCTAATTCAAAGAAAAGTATAAAAGACATAAATGGTTAAATCATCTCATATAAAAAGGAATAAAAGCCCTAATATAAAAATAAGAATTGCAAGGGACACAGAAAAAAAATAATCAAAAGAGATTATTTGTCTCAATTTGATGGAAAATGAAACTGGTGCCAAAAGAAACAGATTCTAACAAGTCAGTTAGCAGAACAGAAAGTTGTCCAAGAATGGCCACCCTAAGAATCAGACCCAGATGGATTCACAGAGTCATTCTAGAAGCATTGGAGGAATCCAGTGTTATTTTATTTAACAGTTCTCAAGCTAATGAAATAAAGAAAAGCTTCTGATTCTTCTAAATCCTAGGAGACATTCATACCAGAATCCAACAAAAAAAACTCTCTCCTACCCCTGGCCAAGGTCACCAAGACAATCCACTAAATCCCACCCAAATAAAATAAAACTACAGATAAACAAAATATGTAGTTTGGTTTCTTTAATTGAAAGGTTACCTTTGAAATAGATTCAAAACAAAGTCACAGTATATATTCCCAAGGCTAAAGGTCAATTCGATTGATCTTCTTTTCCTTGGAGATTATATTCAGAAGTATTAAATTTTATACATGGAATGGATATAGGACTCCCCCAGCCCCCTGAAAAAAAAATCCCAGAATACAAAAATAGATAAAGATTCACATGGAGTTATAAAAGGAGTCTCAAACACTGATTATCTGGGTTTTGTGAAGGTAACGTCATGGAATGGAACAGATTCTATGCTTGAGAGATGGACAGGATGGACGGGATGGACAGAATCCAGATGGACAGGATTTTTAATATACCCATTTACGGCCTCTGAGGTCCTAATCGTGTGACGGTACAGCCACATGTCCTCTGCCAGGGGGCTTGTAATTGATTGGTCGATGCTGTCTTACTGTGTAGTGTTCATTTTGCTGAATCCTGCTTTGAACATTTAATGCATCAAAATTGCTCAGAAATGGAACCATTTTCCTCCAGACTAAGCAATTAGCTATTGTCATAGAACAGAAAATGACAATAGGTAGATTCACAACATTCTTCTGGCAATTAACCCTTTTATCTCTCTCTCTCTCTCTCACACACACACACACACACACACACACATGCGCACAAACCAAAAGCTAATTCTGTTCACTAGAGGCAGACACAGGAGTGGCGGGATCAGGGTCCTGATGGAGGATGTGACCCATACGTACAGTAACGTGAAGTCGAAGCGAATACTCCATGTGGACTCACTTCTTGTTGATAATTGTATTGACCTGGGCTCAAGTCTCGGTGGTAATGTTTTTTATTTGCATCTATTGGCTTTCTCTACAGGTCCCAGAAGACTTTATAAAAATCTGTGTTTCTCTCTATGGTTTGTGAATGTTCCTTTTTTTTTTTTTTTTCTTTGTAGTGGGGATTGAACCCAGGGGCACTTAACCACTGAGACACATCCTCAGCCCTTTGTCTGTTTTATTTAGAGACAGGGTCTTGCTACGTTGCTTAGAACCTTGCTAAATTGCTGAGGCTGGCTTTGAACTCACAATCCTCCTGCCTCAGCCTCCCGATCTGCTGGGATGTGTGCGCCATCGCACCTGGCTTGTGAACACTCTGATTTACAAAATAGGCTTTTGGTGTTGAAAGAGGAACATTGCAGGTTTTGATTTTGATGAGATCCCAAAGGTTGGCATCACATCTTGTGATATTGCTGAGGTACCATTTTAAACTGTACCCCCTGAGTGCTGGGGGTAAAGAGGTGGATATTATGCAGGTCTAATATCCACTCTGTGTGGCCATGTGGCTTTTAGAGTATGAATTTCTCACTATATCATAAGTGTGGCGCTGAGAGTTAACGTCATTTCTTTCTGGTGGGAAAAAAAAAATGGCACCCCCCCCCCAAAAAAAGAAAAACCATAAAATCATGCTGTAGATATTTGAGAATTTAGGGATTTTTATACCTCAAAAGTCTCCTAAACCTTAAGAAAATATTCTAATATTTTAACTTAAGAAAACTTTTTAATTAAAAGTCATAGTTTTACCCAATTATGTGACTATTGTATGTTTCTTTGTTAAGCAATTCATCAACTTCTGTTGGCTTTGGGCTGAAGGTTCTGGGGCTTTGCCCAGCTGACCCAGCTCCACAGGTGCTGGTTAAAAGACATAATCCTCCTTTTGCTCTTGCAGGTTCTTATTTGGTATAACATTCAATTCCCAGATTGTCAAACTAGTGGAGAAACATCTCTGGCCCCAACACTTCCCCACTTGACCCTTAGTTTATAACGTGGCATCGTTTCCTGAGGCTACACATGGATTTGTCTACAGAACACAGTTTTGAAGTCACCAACGTCTGGGTTTAACTCCCAGCTCCTGTTTCTAGCCATGAGGTGTTGAGACAATTCCTTAAGTTCCATGAGTCTCGCTTTCCTTATAAAGAGTAGTAGAATCATTCTTATAAATAAGACCTTATTTTTTTGTATAGGATTGTCATGGAATCTAGTTACTATCAGGTGAACGTCTAGCCCTCCGCCTGGCACTTGGAATTCCATTTCATAGATGATACTATTTATGGGGTTCAGGATGCACCACCCCCAAAGATGGCACCTTGAAACTTCAGAAAGCAGCAGAAACAAGATGGTCTCTCTCATCCCATCCTCCCATCAAGCCATATGAGAACTCGCTGACTGTCTAAATAGATGATAAGACCCTTGTCCCACAGGGGTACCCCTTAAGCCCAAAAGGAAGAAATGAAGACACAGAGCCTCCAAGACAAGTCTGAACAAAGAGGCCTTCCTAAATTCCTCCAGTTTGCTACCATTAGATCATAACTTTCATCCAATCCGATCTCTACACATCTATCCATTCTCCAGCAAACTTAAGCATAAAAATACAGTCTTCGTTCTTTCTTTGGGCTTTCATTTCTGAAGGCTTCCATGTCATATAAAACTTAGGTGAAATAAGTCTGTAAGCTTTTCTCTTATTTAATTTGTTGTGTGTGTGCATGTGTGTGTTTGTGTGTGTGTGTGTGTGTTTCAGGGATCTGAACTCTGAACCTTACAACAGAAGAGGTCAAGAGACTACCTTTTCTACCCTATATTGTCTAAAAGAACTTTATTGTCCTATGTCAACTGGGACATTGCTGAACTTTCAGTAGATATTAGAATTATTATTTTGATGGTTATGCATTTAATTAAAATTGATATATATGGCAATATAACAATTTAGAGGAAATCAAATTGAAATATGTATATATGCATATATGTATATATAGCTATAAAACAATTTAGAGAAAAATAATTTTTAAATCACATGTAATTTCACCTCCTTAACAGCTACTTTTAGGATGCATCCCCCTCCTTTTTTGAAATTCAACTCTACTAACTATATCAAACTTTTGCACTGATGATATTCCTATAGAGCTTGCATAAACTATATTTTTAATGGTGGTGTAATTCAGTAAATGTTGTGTGATGATTCCTCATCATCCACAGCCAGAGGAGATGAACCGCAAAGCCCTCTGTTGAACTCTGCCATAAATTACATTATTAAAAATTCTGCATATAATGAAGGAAGCATTGAAAAAAGGGTGGAGTGTTCTTATGCTTCAAAATGTTTGTTGTGAATGCAACGGAGAGAGAGACTCTACCTGCTACTAGCTAGTGATGTAATCTTTGGTTGTCTTTGGACCCTGAGTACAGAGTGGCCTGGGATTGATAGACTTTAAAAGGTCGCTACAGGTTTTGTAATTCCGTGGTGCTCATCATCCAGTTCCAGGCCTGAGAGCGTTTGAGCGGTGGGACCAGGTCTTTAGCAGGTGGAGGGCTAATACCCTCCTGGTGGTCAGAGTTTACAACCTGCAGTTCTGTGCTACTAGAAATGCCCTTCTTGCCTCTTCAGGGATCTGGCCATCACCCCAAACTTCCTCCATTTCTATGGGGTGGTCCTCCTCCCTCCTCTTTCCAGAAAAGTTGGAGAATTTTCACTACAACATGTTTAGTCTCTTGCTAAATCTGGCCCCTGGCTACCTAGTGCATCTATCTATCTATCTATCTATCTATCTATCTATCTATCTATCTATCTATCTATCTATCTATCTATCCATCCATCCATCCATCCATCGTTGTAGATGGACAGAATGCCTTTATTTTATCTGTTTATTTTTATGTGGTGCTGAGGATGGAACCCAGTGCCTTCCACGTGCTAGGCGAGCACGCTACCACTGAGCCACCACTCCAGCCCTCTAGTGCATTTCTGGTGTTTGCTTTCCTATCTTTTGCATGACTTTCCAGTATTTAAGAGAAACACCCAGATTCACGGCTCCTTCTAGAACATTGGGAACTCTTGTAGTGCTGGGCTGCCTTTTCTGAGGCAGAAACTGGCTGGAACCCTGTTCCGTGCTGAGGACTCCAAGGGAGCCATACAATCACTTACTCCCCACCCCGCCCAGAGTCCTGAGTGGCTTCCCTCACCACCTGTCACTATCCACCTGGCTGGCTCCACTTCTTTCAGTACCTGGCCCAGTACAGGGAATCTCAGTTTGCTGTGGGTGACACTGCTTTGGGTGAGGAAATCATCAGAAAATGACAGTGACTCTGAGGGCCAGTGTTTCAGATGGTCCATTCAGAAAACACCGGGTCAGCCGGGTACAGTGGCGCACACCTGTCATCCCAGCACTTAGGGAGGCTGAGACAGGTGGATCGCGATTTCAAAGCCAGCCTCAGCAATGGAGAGGCGCTAAGCAACTCAGTGAGACCCTGTCTCTACATAAAACACAAAATAGGGCTGGGGATGTGGCTCAGTGGTCGAGTACCCCTGAGCTCAATCTCCAGTACCAAAAAAGAATAAAACAAAAAAAAAGAAACAAAAAAAACACAGGGTCTCTTCTGTGGGCTGAGTAAGGCTCACCTGAATCCAATTCCCCTACCCATTGATTTCCCATCCTGCCATTTTATTGATTTAATGCAAAATTGTACCTGCTGGGGGAAGCTGACTTCTGTGCTTTGAAGCTTGGGGTCAAGTACATTTTCACACTGTACGTTCGAAAAAAGGAAGAGACTGGCCTTCAAGAGGGAACACCTCCCAGCTGGGTATCTCAAAAATATCTGCCACAAGAAAAGAGTAAAAAAGAGAAGTGTCTTCCCAAGGAAACCCTCACAAAAAAACTTGCCTTTGTAATCAACCTGAGGAAATGATTCATCAGCTGCAGAAAAGGTCTCAATTAGATAAAATAAATGGAGCATTTAATTAATTTCTGACAAGTCTACAGGTGGTCAGAAAAATAAAATCATACCTAAAATTAGTTGAAGACAGACCACAAGATGGGTCGCTTCCTCCATTTTATAAAAAAATGAACGCCATTGACACCTTTTAGCATTTGTCTTTTATCCGTCTAGGGACAGAAAAAAAAATTAATTTCCTCAGTCTAAGCAGGGAAACAAAAGACCAGGTTACAACTACATAGAGCTTTGAGAGAAAAAGGAAATTGCACTAGTTACAGAAACAAGAAATCCTGGGTGCAGCTGTCACTATTAAAATACAACAAAAGCCAGAATATAACTGCCAAAACAATAGACAATTAAAATTATTCCTGACTGTTTTTTCTTTTTTCTTTTCCAATTACTACTTGTGTCTGGCCAAGATGAACATTCTGTAAACTCCTTTACCCGTAGCCCCTGCGGGAGGGAAGCCTTTAAATAATGTATTATTTGGAGTTTTTTGAGTTCTGCACAACTATAGACACCCTTCGATCAGAATCATGGTCACGTACTGCACCACAGGAAACCAAAATTCCTCACATGTAAAGTATGTGATGGTGTCATCCTGAAACACCACCAGGTCTTTTGACTGGATAGCACATTTTGTATTCGTGAACTGCGGTCCTAATTATAACATGGGCCAAATATTATAGCCATTGCTCGTGATTTACTTGAACAACGACTTGGGTGATAGAGGTCACCCTATCTAGACAGTGATGATGAAAGATGTCAACAAAGGTAAGCTTTTGCCACAAGGAATAATTTGGGGACCATGCATTGTGCAATAATAAATTAGTATTGAAAGAAATTCTTCAACGAGTGAAACTGTTCACTTTACAGAATCGGAAAGGGGGCTGGTCTGAAAATTTAGTACAAGTCTTGGTAAACTTAGGTAAACTTAGGTAAACTCTGTAAGATTGCTGTAACTGTGGGGACTGGGTTTTAGTAATTCCCACCCTCTGCTGTGCATTATCCTAACCTGGGGAGCTTTAAAATCCCTGGCACACAGGTTGCACCCTTTACCAAGCAAATCGTAATCATACACACATCAGTGTCTTCTAAAGTTTCCCAGATGATCCTAACATGCAGCCAAGGTTACGATTGTGCCTACCAGGTCTGTAAATTTGGGGCCCTTTCAAGATTTAAAAGGAAAATAGAACTTTGGATGAATTCCTTATTCTAAAAGGAATGGTTAGCTTTACCAATAAAATTCCTTTTCGCCTGTTATAAATGCAATATGCGTTTGTTTTTGGTTTTTTTGTTTTTTGCTGTTCTTCATGTTATCAAACATGAAGGCTAGATTTGTGATGCTCTGTCTTAAAACCCAACCAAAATGGTCTAAGAATCACTAGGAGGTGGGGAGGAGGGTCTGAGGGCTTTCCCAAAGAGATATGCTACTTTTTGTTCTGAGGCAAATAGAAACAGCCATTAAAATGTGAAACTTAGCTGTGCAATTCCATGTCAAGCAGGAAGCCATCCATACATGACTGGATTTTCATTTAAGTTATCCTCTTAGAGCATTTGACAAGCAGTTGAAGACTTTCTTTGAGATAGATCCATCCATCCATCCATCCATCCATCAGGAAAACTTCATTTACTTTATTATAGCATAGTGGTATTTTCAAACCAGGGAAAATGCTATCAGTTTTCTTCTGAGGTACACGTGTGTGTATGTTTGTATGTTTGCATATCTGTACCGTCTTCATAGGAGGGAAGAGACTCTTTCCAGGAGGTGTATGAAGGTGCCCAGATTTAGGCTTTTTGAATATTGATGGGATGGGACTTCAAATCACGGTGCCAGAGCCTGAGGCCCATACCAGTAGGTTCCTTTATTAAAACTTCACAGTTTTGTCACTGAAAGTGATTGCTCATCTCCCAGAGATTCAGCATAGCAGCTGGAAATAAACTAATTCTCCAAAATCAGGACGATGTATTCCTTCCAAGAATGATAAGCCTCCTAGGGGATCCCTTCTCACGATCCCACTCAATAATTATAACCATTTCTTTGGAGCAATATGAGTCACCTTCTATGAAGAGTTTGTACATGAAAGATGACCTTTTGTTGGAAGTCCCTTTGCCTTTTTAAAAATGCCAATACATCCTTAGGGATTGCAGAGATTTGACCATCCTTATGTTTTTAAGGTACGTAGTAAAGATCAGAATCGCTGTATAATTCAAGTTCACGTCACTTTCATTTTCAAATAAATGGGAACTATGAAATTAATTCATTGAAGTATAATGTGAGACAATATTGGGGATAATGTATTTGATCAGCTTCTAAGCCTTAGGGCAAGTTGTTAAATTCAAATTTTTGTTTTTTCAGCACCCAAAAGAACCAAGAGGAGAAGGGACTAAAACAAGTTTTCTTTTTCTTTTAAAAAAAATTCTATTATATCTTAAAATGACTCTATAGGAAGTAAAATTGAAATAATCCCACTCGTTAACCGGAATTATAGTTAAGAACAATACTTGCATCAGTTTGAACTCATGAAATCCAGTCACATTTGTGAACATTCCAACATTTTAGTTTATGAAAAAAGCATCAAACGACGTTCATTGATTAAGTTAAGCAGAAAAATGCATAACAGCCTAAAACTACTAATTTTCTTCCAGGTCATATCCAAAGGAGAAATTCTTCCATATAAGTAATAATAGGGATTTTTAATGAGAAAATTCAGTGTATATCTCACTCCAGTCAGAACGGCAATCATCAAAGAATACAAGCAACAATAAATGTTGGCAAGGATGTAGGAAAAAGGCACACTCCTACATGGCTCCTGGAATGTATACTCATACACTGCAAATTGGTGGAACCACTCTGGAAAGCAGTATGGACATTCCTAAGAAAACTTGGAATGAAACCACCATTTGACCCAGTTCTCTCACTCCTAGGTTTACATCCAAGGGACTTAAAATCAGCATACTACAGTGACACAGCCACATCAATGTTTATAGCAGCTCAATTCACAATAGCTAACCTGTGGAACCAACCTAGATGCCCTTCAGCACATGAATGGATAAAGAAACTATGGTATATATATACACAATGGAATATTACTCAACCTTAAAGAATGAAATTATGACATTTGCTGGCAAATGGATGGAACTGGAGAATATTATGCTAAGTGAAATAAGCCAATCCCAAAGAACCAAAGTCTGAATGTTTTCTCTGATATGCAGATGCTAATTCACGATAAGGTGTGAGGAGGAGAATAGAGGTATTTTGGACTGAACAGGGAGAGTGAAGAATAAATCAGAAATTATTTCCTATGTGCATATATGATTATAGGACCTGTGTAACTCTACATCATGTACAACCAGACGAATGGGAAGTTACACTCCATTTATGTACGACATATCCAAATGCGTTCTACTGTTATGTGTAACCAATGAGAACAAATTAAAAAGAAAGAAAGAAATAGAAAATTCAGTGTATAGATCTGGCTCTGATATTAAGGAGCTGAGAATTCTTTTACACCTGTCTGAATGGCCACTTCGGAGCTAAGAGAACTGAATTAAAAAATCCTAAAAGAGGGGCTGGGGTTGTGGGGCAGTGGTAGCGTGCTCACCTGGCACGCATGAGGCACTGGGTTCGATCCTCAGCACCACATAAAAATAAAATAAAGATATTCTGTCCACCTACAACTAAAAAATAAATACATATTTTTTAAAAAATCCTAAAAGACTTTTCAAATTTGATGTCTCGAAAATGATAGTGGCGTATTGTCTGAGTGAATGGAGCCCAAGCAGGTTTCACCGCTGATGGGAGGTAGGTATGCAGCAGAGAATGGACTAACAGAAAACTGGTGTCCATGTCTTACGCACTAGGTCCCTGGGGTTTCTTCTAGGAAGCACGTTTTAAAAATGGACTTCTATAGTTATTTTCCTACTGTACTATATTAAAATGTCTCACTTCCAACAAAGCAGATGAGAATTTTACACAAAATGTTTCATAAAGCATTTTATATACAAGAATACATATATACAATATAAACGAATGCTTTCTTTAGAATTCAGATTTAATATATGACTGATAACGTGCTCCCTGAGCTTTGAGACCATGATTGTTCACATAGCCTTTAGGGTGCAACTTGAGATGGGGAAGGAAAAAAATACATTAATGTCCCATTACGAACATAGTCTTAAGATTTAAACTCATTACCCATACCAAGTTTAATAAAATATATCACACATTAAAGTCTTGTGTTGAATCTCTCTCATTTTATTTCTGTCCAAATGTTTCTACCTTATAAAAATGTGAACTTAGGAATGCATTTTTAAAATCCACCTGATGATCCATATCTAAATCCATATTTTAGTAATTTTTGGGGGGGAGGAGAGGGGTACTGGGGATTGAGTTCAGGGGCATTTGACCCCTGCTAAGGCTGGCTTTGAACTTGTGATCTTCCTACTTCAGCCTCCCAAACTGCTGGGAGTATAGACATGTGTCACTGCGCCCAGCTCATATTTTAGTAATCTGGACAGATACCCTTACACAATCTGGGGTCCAAATGGGGACAAGCTGTTCATGCTTTTTCTACAAGTGTATCATGCTAACCTCTCTACAATGAAGAAAAAAACCTCAGACACCATACGAATAGTGAGAGACCTGGCTCTCTGCCCATGGATTGCTAATTAGGAGGCTCCAAGGTGAAAACTCTCATCATCTAGTTTGCTCATTCCATTAGATTTCTATTGCTGTGACACATTGCCCGACATAAATCAATGTGAAGGAGGAAAAGTTTCTTTTGGCTCATGGTTTCAGAAGTTTTAGTGTATGATCACTTCATGGTCACTTGGTCTTGTTGCCTTGTGTCTGGGGCAGCCCAGTGCATCTTGGCAGAAATGCACCACAGCTCACCCCGGGGCTTGGGGAAACAAAGAAAGAGAAAGGCAGGGTCAGGAGTCCTCAAGGGTACATCCTCGACCTAACTCCCTTCCGCTAGGCTCCATCCGACAAGCTTCAGCACCTCACAGAGTCACAGGCCAGTGACCAAGTCTTCCACACATGCCCCTCGAGGGGACATATAAGAGCCAAACCACAGCCCATTCTCAATGTGCTTTTCAGGTAGCAGCACGAGGGAACGTGGAAATGCAAATTCTAGGTCTCACCCTTAACTTCAGAATCCAAGGTGATGGGAGTGGCGACAGGCATCGCTGTCTTAACAAGTCCTCCGGTGATTCTGGTGCCAGTCAAAGAGAACACCGCTGTGGCCTGTACCATAGGAAGCCCTCTGGTAAAGGACACTCATCTGTCCAACTTCACTGGACAACCAATCTCACTCACTTCCACCCCTCTTTCTTAAACCATTAGAAATCACTTTTGTTGTGTTTTTAAAATAGATTTTACCTTTAGAGTGTTATTCCATTTTGTTATTATTATTATTATTATTATTAATCACTGTTAATTTTTGGTGGTGCTGGGGATTGAACCCAGGGCCTTGTGTATGTGAGGCAAGCACTCTACCAACTGAGCTATATCCCAAGTCCTGTCTCTATTATTTTATCTGGCTCATCATCATTTACTGTAAGGGATCTCTAAGAAGCAGTAAGAGGAAATATGTTACAGATCAACTTCAAATTGAATTGAAAAGCACACTCTGTTTTCTCCTCTCTTCTCTTCCCAGTAATGACAGGAAGATTTTCCAGATTCAAGGTCCCCCTGTTTCTGCCACATTTATACTTATTCTTCTATCTTCAATACATTTTTTGTAGCTTTTTTATTTTTCAATTTTTTTTTTTTTTTGGCTAATGAGCACATTGAAAACTATGATTTTTTTCCCTCTTCCAGTTGTTTTTGAGTTTTTCTATTGATGTTGATATCTTGTCACGAAACTATGACTATGCTTTTATTTCCGTCTTTCATTCACTGTTCAAGTTCAATAACATATTCATGCCTTTATTTTTATTTTGGGTTTCTAGTTTTGTGATCTAGCTAATGATGTACTTCATGTAACTTCTGATTTTCTAAATACTAGAATTTACTGAAATTTCCTTTTTGCATAGTAAACCATTTATAATTAAGAACTGTTACAATTATATCACCATTGGTGAATTACCTTTTTTCTCAGATTTTGGGTTTTTTTGGTGTATGTTGTGAGGGGTACTGAAGATTGAACCCAGGGCCTCATGCTTGCCAGGCAATCAATCTATCACTGAGCTATATCCCCAGCCCTCAAATTTTAAGTTAGAAAAACAGGAACAATAATGTCCTCTAACTAAATACATTCCTTGTAAATGTCAATTGAACTAATAGGAATGAAAACGATAACCAAATTAGAAAACTGCTAGGTGGTTTTTCCATTTCATGTAAATTATTAGATTCTGTAATGTATATAAAATTGCAATATATACGTTGATCTCGTAACATGTCATCCTTAACATATCTATTCAGTCATTAATTCAATGTGAGCTATGGAGCAGGTACTTATATTAGGCATACATGATGTAAGTGTGAATAAGAAACCCTCTGCTCTCAGGGAGACTTCCATTCAATGAAGAAAACCATCCTGTAAAGAGCATAGTGTTAAGAAAGTGATATATATGGAATGATCTCCAACGTTTTACAAACCTTCTCTGCACCTTGGTTTCCTCATCTGTGTAATCAAGATAATAGGAATAGTTATCTCATGGTGCCATGATGATTGACCAAGATACTACAGTCAAAAACCCTCAGAATACGAATTTTCTTCTTCCATTTGAAAACTTAACAAAAATTATCAGTAGAACCTTCCAGAGAGTAGTAAGAAAGCCCATTCCAGGTAAGACAGTTTGCCGGTGAAATTGATTTCAGTATTGTATGTGTGTGTGTTTGTTGTGTGTATAGATACAGATATAGATAGACACATGTTATGGTTTAGATACAAGGTGTTCCCCGAAAGCCCACATGAGAGACAATGTGGTCAGAGGTGACATGATTGGGTCATGAGAGCCTTAACCTAATCAGTGCATTAATCCCCTGATAGGGACCAACTGGGTGGTAACTGCAGTCAGGTAGGGTGTGGCTGGAGGAGCTAGGTCATTGGGAATGTGCTCTTGGGGCTTCTATTTTGTCCCTGGTGAGCACAGCTCTGTCCTTGCTTCCTAGTTTCCATGTCCTGAGCTGCTTTTCCTCCACTACACCATTTTTCCATGATGCCCTGCCTTATCTTAGGCCCAGAGTAACAGCTGGCCATCTATGGACTGAGAAACCAAGATCCTCAAAATAAAATTTTCTTCCTCTAATTATTCTTATCAGGCTTTTCGGTCACAGCAATGAAAAAGCTAACTGAAATATGATGTGAGATATTATATTTATATATATATATATACACACACACAGAGACGATGATATATTGTGTTGTTTTATACACACACACACACACACACACACACACACACCCTTTTTTTTAAATTTTTTTTTCTGTGAAGGCAGACAGGAGATTGATATGTATGGAACAAACTACAAAAGACATTCCTAATGATTCTATTTTACCCTA
The DNA here is from genome assembly GCA_004024805.1 of Geosciurus inauris. Classification (NCBI taxonomy): domain Eukaryota; kingdom Metazoa; phylum Chordata; class Mammalia; order Rodentia; family Sciuridae; genus Geosciurus; species Geosciurus inauris. The sequence continues at coordinate 127,568 of PVHX01003272.1, read as the reverse complement.
AAATAGTCAGTTTGTGCTGGAAGACTCTTTTTCATCCTTAACTATCCTTCTAATTGTGTATAAACCCATGAAGAAATGTATAACTATGAAGACGCACACATACTCCATTTAGTCAGTCTCCAGGTGACATTAATCACACTGTCCTTTCTCATCAACATTTTCCCCCTGGAGAGAGCTCACCCAAATGATGTCCTGGAACACTCGCGATCGGGAGGTAAATCTCATCCTAACTCTCGCACCCTCATAGAGAGCATCCGTTAACCTTGGACTGCATCCAGTTTTGCCTGAATATCTGCATGTCAGAGGGCACAAGGAGAACCAAGTAGCCTGCTAAAGATGTATAGTGAAACCTCCCCAAGTGTGGTTAAGCATTGAGGAGATGTTTGATACATGTTTCACATCATGGACAAAATACTACACTACATCACATTTGTTAATTTATGCATAGAAAAATCATATGTGGCTTTATTCATATAACCATGGATTTTCATTGTTGGAATGTTCTTCCACTGACAGGTACCTTTATTCCTAGAGTGGACACGGTCTTTCCTGGTTTCCAGTGGGTGGCATTTTCTCTGTGGTATGGGTACTGTCACAGTGAGGCAGAGATCATGATGCTCAGCCCTCCCTTAGCAAAGGGGTGGGTACCAGAGCATTATTCCATCTACATAAATTAGACACTATTCTAGGATTCGGATCCTGGGAAATAATATATGGCTGCAGCCATCCATTCCTGCACCTTCAGAACCATGCATGTCACTGGCTTGTGTTCCTTGAGAACACAGTTTCAGTGTCGTCTACATCTCTCATATGTTGGCTCCTGTCCTCTTGAGTGGCTCCAGATCTTCAGAGCTTCTTAGAACTCCTGCTACCTTCTCAGTGAATCCCTTCTTGGTGTGAATTATCCAGTGTCTGTTTGTGTTGCTTATATCTGAACAACCAATTGTGTCCTGATCAATCCATTGTGAAGATCCACGTGGGGGAAGATGCAGGAGGCGCAGGTGGAAAGCGTGGTGCTGGTCGTCTGCTGCCGGAGTGGTTCACCTTGCCCAGAGCCCTTGATATTTCATCAGCAAAATGCAAGGAAAGCCAGGGACGCTCTTGTGGCTCTGTCAGCAGGCCACCGTGCTCCTCAATGTATAGAGAACTAGAACCAAAGTTGGAAACTTAGGTTTCCAGAACCTTCTGCACTCGAGTTCCCATGCCCTCTCCTCCATGATATCCTCTTCCGGGGATGAAAACCCTGCCTTTTCATTACCAATGCTCAGGATGTCATACTGTTATCTTCATGTACATCTTCTCTCTCGTTTGTGCCACATCTCCTCCACTAGACCATAAATGTAGAAGAACCATCTGGAAGAACCATCTGCACCAGACTCACCTCTCACTACCAGATCAGCACCACTAATCATTCTCTACTAACTAGATGAACCACTCAGAGTAGGTTAGTAGGTTATTCCTGCCTGTATTCACTCCACACATGCTGACTGCAGGCAGCGCCAAGGCAGGCCCCAAGCAAAGGCTAGGAAGAAATGTAAATGCTCTCTTAAGACAATGTATATCAGAACAACAGGAAATAAGCCATGTCTCCTTCAGAGAAAAGTGTGTGACTATACCCATTACCAGATTTTATTGAAGACATCACTGAATTAGTGGTAAAAATATCCCTATAAAATGTTCCTCTGGCTGGGTGTGGTGGCATACACCTGTCATCCCAGTGGCCTGGGAGGCTGAGGCAGGAAGATCATGAGTTCAAAACCAGCCTCAGCAAAAGCAAGGTGCTAAGCAACTCCGTGAAACCCTGTCTCTAAATAAAACACAAAGTAGGGTTGGGGATGTGACTCAGTGGTTGAGTACCCCTGAGTTCAATCCCTGGTCCTTCTCCCCCCAAAAATGTTCTTCTGTTGGTGCTGGGACTGTAGCTCAGTGGTAGAATGCTTGCCTAGCATGTGCAGGGCCCAGGGTTGCACCCCCAGCATTGTAGAGAAAAAAAAAAATCCCCTCATGTGTCTGAGCAATTCTACCCGAAGCCACCCTCCAGACCTTTTGAACTTGTTATACCAATTCTGAGCAAAAAGAAAAAATATACATATATATATGTATGTGTGTATGTGTGTGTGTATATATATATATATGCATATATATATATATATATCACATAAAAGCAAATCAAAATAAAAACCACACCGAACATATTCATTCACGTGAGTGAGTGAGAATCACTTTTATAGCACAGTATTATTAGATTCCTTGACAGAAACTGTTTGCTAAATGGAAATTCTTTCATTTTCATTGAAATGTATGGCCAATTTGAGGGGAGGTTTAATTGACTAGCTCATGCTGAAGGGAAAACTAACAACTAAACTAAAGCAAAGTTCTGGAATTGATCCGTACAGATGATGAAATCCTTTCTCCCAGTCGTTCCCCCTCTGAGGGAATTTATTTTAACTCTAGCCAACTGAATCAGAGGACAGGCTAATTTCAAAGCAGCTTAAAAAGACAGAAATCAGCTTCTACAAGACAGAAATACAGCAAGAGTTCTCCCTACAGAAATGTCAAGAAAAAATGAAACAGTAAGTCCAGGAAGGGGTCAATGATTTCCCTAAGTTTCATCTTTCCTACATCAATGAAAATGATGAAAAGTTTTGAATTTCCCCCTTGCTGGCAATCCAAAGCACACACTCATGACTACTCTCCATTCAAAGGACAATACTCTCACTCCAAAGCACCTGGATTCTTTCCTCATCACAGCTACTAACTTACTTAGGGAAGGAGTTTAATCCTTCTGGGCTGCATTTTTTATTTTTTCTGGAATGAGAGAATTGGTGAGGATAATTTTTCTAAAAATACTTTTTGGTATGGGGGATTGAATCCAGAGGTGCTTTCCCACTGAGTTACACCCCTAGCACGTTATAGTTTTACTTCTTTTATTTTGAGGAAGGATCTTGCTAAGTTGCTTAGGGTCTTGCTAAGGTGCTGAGGCTGGACTTGAACTTGCGATCCTCCCCCTTCAGCCTCATGAGAGATGCTGGGATTGCAGGCATGCACCACCATGCCCTACAATTTTATAAGGTTATTCCACTTCTTCTTTTTATTTTTTATTTTATTATTATTATTATTATTGGCACTGAGGATTAAACCCAGGGCACTTAACCACTGAGCCACATCCCCAGCCTTTTTTTTTTTTTGTATTATATTTAGAGACACGGTCTCCCTTAGGACCTCGCTAAATTGCTGAGGCTGGCTTTGAACTCACTATCCTCCTGCCTCAGCCTCCATAGACGCTGGGATTAGAGGCGTGAGCCACCATGCCTGGCAGCTTATTCCATTTCTAATGTCCCTTTGCAAATACTAATCTTTAGTAACTGTGATGGATTCCACACACGCAGTACATTTCCAGCTCATAAGTTCCACGGGTGAAGAGACCCCATTTTTTCTGCTTGTTGTATAACCTTTCCGTGGCTCAGCATCCCTCTTCACAAGTGTGGGATAGAAGGAGTAGGAAGAAGGACAGGTTCCTGCTCAGAGACTCAGAGTGAGACAACTCGCCATTCCTTCTGCTTGCTGAGGCATTATGAGACGAGGCATCATGTGCTTTGTCCCCTCACCCAGCGGCAGAAGCCTGCGTGGATGCTCTGAATTGGAGCAGAGGTTCAGCTGTAGCACACCAGCCCTGTCTGGAATGCCAGTCATCACCATATTACTGTAGAAGAATCAGGCTCAAGTGGCCAAGCCACATAATCATTAACATCACAGGCAACGATCCTCATTCAGAATCCAACTCCTACCCAATAGGTCCCGTGGCTGAATGACTGATTTCACATATTGCTGATTTCCGTTTCAAAATGGTCCAGACCCAATAAATAAGAGTGCCTGAAATCCACCTGAAGCAGACTGCATGAGCCATTTGGACTCATCTTCCCTCATCTCCCCCCTGGACATACTCAAACACACTCTGGAGCAAGCAGGAAATAGATTCTAAGGGCAATTGAGTTATTTTCCAAATGTCAGTTCCAAATAAACACCAAAATCAACCAAAAAGGCTTAGGTGCAAATCCATTCTCAATTTACACCTGACTTTTACAGGTTCAAGGGCGATATGCTTGGAAATGTCAGGTAGAATTCTTTTATGAAGTTGCACGTGACTTTTGGGGACACAGACCTCGACTGAAGTGGTGTTTGACAAGCCAGGTGCCACTTTCAGAAAGGAGCCCAGTGGAAATATAATGCAGAGGAGACCCTGCCAGCAGCTGCACAAACACACTGGAAATGTCTTCCTGCAGATGAACCATGATGGACATTTCTAGTCCAAATCCCTCCAAACAAGCCTTAGCCCTTGGAAACCTGAAGTTCTAACCCAAGGTGTATATTTCAGGGTTGAGTGATTATAACTGGTGAGATTTGAAAAGATCCTCATCAACTTTTCAAAAGCACTAAGCCATTTCATCAAATGTAACATCAGAGGCAAGAGGAAGCCACTCTGGAAGTTTTAAGAAGTGACACTCTGATAAGTGGGGGCCCAGCTAGACACCTGGTATAGGCACACTGAGTTTTGCTTGATCACATTTTGACCAGTTGTCTGGGTCAAAATGCAGCCTATATAAATGTTGCAATGAGGTGGGGTTTTTTTTTTTTTTTTTCAGACATGATTAACATTTAAATCAGTATAGTGAAATAGATTGACCTTGATCCTGTGGGTGAGCCTCATCCAATCAGTTGAAGGCTTTAAGAGAAAAGACTGAGACTCTACCCCCAAAAGGAAGGAATTCTCCCTATAAACAGCTCTTGGAGTTAAGACTATACTATCAACTCATCCCTGAGTGTCCAGTCTGCCTGGTAGAATTCAGACTTGACAGCTTTCCATAATTGCATAAGCTAATTCCTTAAAATACATATCTTTCCCTCTTTCTATCTAGACATCCTCTTAGTTCAGTTTCTCTGGAGAATCATGACTGATACAATAAGTGACAGTGAATTCAATTCAAACTGGGTTATGGAAAAGAAAATAAATCACTGTCGGACATAACTACTGATTTTAAGATCTGTTATCTCTTGTTGTCTGTGTTTTTCTGCCACCTCAAACATTGTAATGAGTACGTTCTTCTTTCAACGCAGATTCAGCCTGAGTCAAAGATGGCTGGTGTTCAGTGCTTCTAAAGGTTCAGTAGTCTGTGGATGTATTGAATATATAGATTCCATTGATATTGTTGCTCCCAAACTAAATATTTATATCAAGTCCTTTCCTTACATAAATTCAAAATTGTAGAATCATCTTTTTTTTTTTGTATGTGTGTAGTACTGCTGATTTACCTAGAGGTACTTTATCACTGGGCTATAACCCCAGCTGTTTATATTTTCATTTTGAGACAGGACCTTGCTAAATTGCTGAGGCTAGCCTCAAACTTGCGATCCTCCTTCCTCAGCTTCCTGAGTCACTGGGATGACAGAAATGTGCCACCTACACCCAGCTAGCATTACCTTTCAATTTAAAACCAAGCCATACTTGGTGACATATGCCTGTCATCCCAGTGACTTGGAAAGCTGAGGTAGGAAGATCATTAAGAGCAAAGCCAGCCTGGGCACCTTAGTGAGCCCCTGTCTCAAAATTTTAAAGTTAAAAAAAAAAAGAGAGCAGGAGATGTAGCTCATTGGTACAGAGCCCTTGGGATCAAACTCCAACAAGATGATGGTCATAACAGAAAAGGAAAAAAACAAATGGTCCACTTGTATGCTATTATGGGTATAGTAGAAGGGAGAATTTGAAATAGACTAACACAAAAGTGAATGATGTTGTGAGATCCATTCTTAAAACAACACAGCCTTGGATTTACATTGAATATACATAGAACACTCCTAACACTATGGCTGCCGTTAGAATCATTCCATGTTGAATCTTTGACCTCCATTTATGACATGTGGAAAACCAAAGGCGTAGAGAACACAGATCTACCTTAGAGAGATGCTAGACGTACACAATGACCAGGTAAGAGTCACAACTCATTCAACAAAGAGGAGTCGACTACCGCAGGTGCAGCTCTGGGCACTGTTAGCTACCTCAGGGCAAATCCGCCATGTTTGATTTTAAAAGGGGACAGTAAAGCAGAGAGCCATGGGGGTGTTCAGGGAACTTGGCTTCTGATGGGATTGTGGGATGGACAGGTGGGATTCTGAAAGGCAGCAGGAAGGAGGGAGAGAAGGAGGAAGGCTTGGGGGAGGCCTGAGGATGGGGAACAGAGATGCAGACATGGTCTAAGTGGATCAGGAGATGTAAAGGGACGAGGACCAGGAAGTCAGAGCAGGTGCTGAGAGGTATCCATGCAAAGCACCAGGATGAGAAGAATATCTAACTTCAGAAGCAGGAGGAAGCCACTCCGGACACGTTGTAAGAAGTCACACTCTGATAAGTGGGGACGAATGGGAATTGTCCCAGAATTGACCCACCCAGAACCTGGGGACAATTGGGAATACCCTTGGGGCTCAGCAGGGGTCTGGGCATCTCAACAGATCCCCATGGTTCTCCCCCACCCCGGGGGTTCTTGAGAGGAGGATCCAAGTTCCCAGAGTTCCTCTGGGTAGTCAGATTCCCAGATTGTCCCCGACACTGGTACAGGTGACTTTGTTTCAAAATATGCATTGCATTTCTTGGAACCATCTTACTCACCATTCTTTTTCCCTGGATAACATTTATTCTTTTTTTTTCCTCCTAGATTTAAGCTCACTTCTCTTCCAAAACTTTCCCTGAAAGCCCAGATGGATTAACAGACAATACGATAGCTCCACCACATGCTATTATTTAAAACACATGGAAAACCGAAGTGTTCTTTGGCACCTATATCTTTTTTTTTTTTTATTCTCCCTTCATCTAACACAGTTCTGGGATTTTGTGTGTGTATTTGTTTGTTTTGTTTTGTTTTTCTTGTCAAGAATAATCTACTCATTTAAAAAGGCCTGGGCAGGTATCTAGAATATTTGCCCTCTAGGGTTCCCTGAGCTTCTGCTGAGCTGTGTGACCTTGGACCAGTCATTTTCTTCTCTGTGACTTGTGGGGCTTCCCAATGACACTCAGAGGACCAGATCAGTGATCTGTTCCTCAGAGGAAATCGAAGGACACACAGGGACTGTGAACAGCACGTCACCCACCAGTTACATCGAGTGAACAGTTGGCACTAAAGGATTTCTGAAAAACAGCCAGCAACCTGTAGTAAATGCAGCATGATGCAAACATATCCATTGGATGTGTGCGAGAAAAAAAATAACTACCCACTGGCTTCACCATGAGAATGAAGAAAATCCTATCCATGCCAAGCAGTCTCTGCCCAATGCCACTAAAATATGCCAAAGGGGGAAAAATTCATAAACTCGTGCTCACTCAAACCTCTGGATTTTTCTGTGATTTTTTTTTCTGTGTGTGTGGTGCTGGGGATCAAACCCAGGGCCTTGTGCGAGTGAGGCAAGCACTCTACCAACTAAACTCTATCCCCAGCCCTATTCTGTGAATTTAACTGATGCTTTCACCTAGATCTAAAGACTTGTAAAGAAGACCTCAGAAAATCAATCTGTTTTGATATTTGATTTAAAATGACTTGTACTGGGAAGGGGCAGGAAGGTGTTTCTGGGATGATGCTCTTTCCCTTGATTTATACTGGGGCCTAGTTAACACGGGCGAGATTTGTGCTCATCGAATGTCAAGGGAGGGTCACTTGGGATCTGTTTCACTGGATACAAATTTTAGTTCAAAAGAAAAAATACATATAAGCAAATAAATGATATGCAGACTAAGTATTTAAGAAGAAATACATGAGTCTCTGCAGTTTATTTTGAAATGCCTCCAAAATAAAAGTGATCGATGAATGGACAAGGGACATGAACACATGGATGTTATACAATATTGTGATAGTGCATGCTCACAATCAGAGGCTGAGGAGGCTGAGGCAGGAGGATTATAAGTTTGAAGCCAGCCTTAACAACTTAGTGAGGCCCTAAGCAACTTAGTGAGACCCTATCTGAAAATAAAAGTACATTTTAAAAGGGCTGGGGATATGGCACAGTGGTTAAGCATACCTGGGTTCAATCCCTGGTACCAAAATAAAATACAATAAAAGTTGAAGGTGGAATCTAGCTGGTGGATGTACAGGTATGACCCTAATATCCTTTCAAATTCAATGTATGTTGGAGAATTTTCATAAGATCATGACGGAATAAAGTTTTAGTAAAAAAAAAAAATCATAATAAAATCAGGAAATGGCCTTTTAGAAGGAGCACAGTAGATTTTTAGAGCACTATATTTCAAAAAATTCTTCTAATCTTATGGCAATAAAATGCCAGGAAGTAAAAAATGGCATGTCTTTTTATTATTGGCTTCAACATTCACATTTTTTTTCTATAAGGATGCTTCCCTTCTTGGCAGAGTTACCACAAGACGAGATGAAATGCAGCTTACGTGTGCCAGTGTCTGGTTGATAAAAGATATTCACAGAAGAATATTAAGAGAGCTTCTCATGACAGACAGTTGCAAAATGTTTTAGCCAAAAAATAAATAAATAAATAAACAGCAACAGGCCTCGGAGAGATAAATTTAATCCCAAATTTCCTGTCACAACAAAAAAAGAAAAGCAAAAGGAAAAACACAATAGATTGACGTGCTCCAAGACACACGAAGAAACCCATGTTTCCCCTCCCAGCCCCACTCTCAAAGCTGAGATCATCACTGAATGGAATCAAGGAGAAAGTTGGCTGGCAGGGAAAGGAAATTACCAGAAGGTCTGCAGGGAGGACCCAGGGAGTGGGGGCAGGAAAGTGCTAGGCCCTGTAGGTTTTTTTTCTTTACCAAAAGGAGAACATCAAACTCTCTTAGACTCAGAGTTACTCCTTGACAACTGGCCCTCCTGCTGTTTGCACAAATACTTAGTCAACGAATTGCATCTTCAAATATTTGTGAATAAGCAGATAGAATTGCCAGTTGCCTAGTGAGAAACTTAATACGTCTCTTGGGTCCAAGTGCGCCACTTACACTTTAAGAATCTGAGATTTATTTCATATAATGCACTCCACGAGAATCAACCCAATTGCATAGAGTTGCCTAACACTAATAGGGGCGCAGGTCATCATCCCCAAGCAGGAAGATTCCCCTCCTCTAATGTGTTGACGCACACCAGAGTGCTAACTAAGAAAGGCCAAAAATACGTTTGCAAAGGTTAACATCACAGGCTTTAGCTCAGCTCAATTAGAAACAAGAGAACAAAAAGCTCTAATAATTGTTTATTTTACCTTGCATATCTTGGCAGCACCAAGAGAGAACATCTAACCCTCTTTCATTAGTGAGACAATTTGTTAGTCAAAATACATATGTTTTTAACTTATGCATATGGGCTGCTGATAGCTATGCTAATTAATGTATTCCCCTGAGGTAGTGGCTTCAGGTAAATAGCATGATGAAATATTAGCATACTAGATTCCCCAATTAATAGCTTCGGGTGCCTTCTAGGGAGAGCCACACTCTCAGGGACATGGTGGAGAGAAATTCCATCTTGAATTCATCCACCTTGGAAATGAGACAGTATCAGCTTCAAACCAGCTACCCTCGTAGCAGACCCCAGCTGCCATTCCGTGCTGGGGAACAACATGGAATCTTCCTCTTCTCCTTTTCCTTCTCTTTCCCTCATCTCTGACTCTTCTTCCTCTTCTAAATTGTGAATACCCATGCAACTGCCATATTATCAGCAGGGTTGTGTTTCTGCCTCGTCGTTAGGACACCATTGTGAAAACTGCTGGGTGGATTTTCTACAAAGTGAAAGAGCCTCTGATGGGTGATGTGGCCCAGTGTGGTCACTAAGGCACGTGAGAATAAACGTGGACAGGACCTTGAGGGGTCCTTTAAATGAAATGAGCACACGTTCTCCCACAGAGGTGAAACTGAGATTTTGTAGGGTACCTGCCAAAGGAGAAAGACCAGCCACATGTACCAAGACAGGGCATCTGTACAAAGAAACACTGCTTTCAAATGTGAGGTCCATCACCAAGATCACAGCGCTGAAGTGATTCTGTGTGATGGAGTGGCTTCTCACATGGTCTTCCCTAGAAGTCTAGACCTAGTAGTCTCCAGAATGGGGTTGCCTTTTCTGTAAAAGATAGCAAATATTAAAAAAAATTTTTTTTTGGAATAAACCTTTTTTGTTACAACCTTTCAACTTGGGAACTGAAATAGGAATACCCTTATAGGCAGCACACAAAGACAGGAGGCTGTGTTCCAATAAAACTTTATCGACGGACACTGACATGTAAATTCTAGAACCTTCCTGGGTTATAAATATTGTTTTGCTTGGGATCTTTTTCATCTCAAGTCCTTCTTTTCCCTGGGAGGAACAAAAACAGGGAACTGTCAAGATTTGTCTTGAGAGCATGGTCTACTTTCTCCTGCTCCACAGTGAGTAGTAGCTGAGAGGATTTGTTTAATGATGGGTGATCAAATGAAGAGAAGTCAGGATAGCAGCAGCAACTACCTCTCTCATCAATTGAATATCAATTCTTTACCTGAAGGGTGATGTTAGCATTTTTACTTCACTTATGGATGATACGATAAGGGGGGGAGAGATAATCTCTCTCCAAGGTCACATAACGAGCATACCAGAATGATTTCAAAGATCATGTACGTCCCAGTGTGCTAAATGGCTTCTCCTAGAAATGATTAATTTGAATTTCCTTGGGACTTTTCTGCAGACTGCTTTGTCCCTTGGTGAGAATATTCACTGGACAAGGCTGCATGTAGCAAAAGGAGAGCAATTTTGATTCTCATTACCTGTCCCAGAGAATGTAATATAACTGAAATGGTGGTTGTAGCAAAATATCCAGAAACTGCAGGCCATGCACTGCCTGCCAATAGAATAGAAACTTTGTTTTAGAAAAGCCTATTGCCCTAATAGCTCACCTAAGGAATTGGAGATTGTAAAGCCAAGAGGAAATTTATTTGCTTGTCTGAACCTCATAGACAGGTCTGACTGCTTTTCTGAGTTTAACTGCTGGTTTTCCCCTGAGCTACAAACATACAAAGTACTGAGGAGATATGTAATCTTAGTTCTTGAGTATAAGGGACACACACACACACCATTTTCTTACAGGGCATGCCTAGCTTTTCATAAAGGATATATACAAAGAAATAGTCAATAAGAACTTTTATGTATATACTGGAGGTAGGAAAAGAGAGATGGATTTCTTAGAGTTCATGCAGAAACCCTGAATTCTCATAGGGGTATATAGAAGAGAGGAGGCAGAGAGAATTAGGGGCCAAGGTATTGCATTAAAAATGCAAAACCTCTACATCATTCTCTCTACTGCTAATCCCAGAGTGCATTTCAGAGAGTTCACTCCAGCCTGACCTCCTGAACCACTCACATTCCTACCTCTCTAACCTCCTTTGTCTTATAAGGAATTGAAAAGGGCCAGTGAAAACCAATGATTTCTAGCAAGACGCAGACAAAGGACTGGAGAAGAATTATAGAACAGAAGAATGGAAAGACTCCTCTGGACTGGGGAAGGGCTGCAGCTCTGGGGGTGCGGGGCTCCTTTACCCTAGGGCTGCTTCCTGGTTTATCTCCGGAGGTGCTATCCAAGGTACTGATGCTATAACTTTGGTAACAATTCGTTTTCTAGTGACCGAGAACTGAGAGCTGTTATATTTCAAGGAACCATTGGGGGGATTTCATTGCAAACCTGAGAATTGTCAGTGGCAACATGAACAGACTGGAACACAGATATCCTTCTAGATTTTCCATGTACAACTTTAGGGCTGGCTTGGTTCCAATAAAAACGGAAGCACGATTTCCTCACCCATTCTTGATATGAATTTGATGGAGCTTGGGAGTCAGGATTACGTTGCTTGGAAGGAAATAAAGACACAAAGTTGTCCCCACTGCTCTTCCTTTGTTGGGTTTGCGACCTTCAGAACTCTTTGTTGTATTAAAATTTTAGTCTCAACTGTAGATGGTTGACTATGCAGACCTCAGGTATTACCCTGCACTTGATCTTGGCTCTGTTCCTTAGCTTAATAATTCCAGCTTTTACAACATTCCTAATGCTTAACCCTGATGAGTGACTAAGGCCACAGAAATGTTTATCTCACTGTCCTGAGAACTCATAGGCTGGCTCCAGACACTCCCAGGGGGTTACAAAGACCCGCCCAAGGAGAAAAGGCTGATAAATGCTTCATTAGGCCAATGTGTATCTGAAAATCTTTCAGCTGGTCACTGAATAGGACTGTTCATTGCCTCTGACATGGTGGAAGGGTTAACTCTGCTGCAAGAGCCTCAAAATCAAGCTGCCTTTACTCCTGTGCATTTTAATAAATACGGGCTCAAGTTAAGGACCTTTATCAAAATCAGGAATCACATATTGCTCCAGAGCAAATTGCCCAGTGCCCCTTCCAACAACAGGAAGCTGTGTGCATATAATATATTTCTCTTTGTGTGCATACACACATTTGCAATTATTTTAATTCCATGTATTTGGGGGTGATAAAATGCAGCTTGGGTAATCAGTAATTGGCGGCTGCAGAGCCTGGCATGACTTATACCTTTCACACCAAAAGATCCCTTTGATTCTTGGGTAGAGGGTGTTGTCTGTGGACCTTTTAATTTGGCTCCATGGCAAATGGTGCTGGGGAGGGAAAAAAATGCAATGTGATCCAAAGGAAAATACTGAGCAAATAGCGATTTCTCTCCATAGGTAGAAATAAGTGGATTTTTAAAAAAGGCACTGTTCCAAGCCCAAATGCAATGAAAAAATTTATAAAGCCTTCAAAATATGTATGAAGTATTTTCTAATAACTATCAAAGTAGTTACAGCTTTTCATTTGGATTTTGCTGTGTTTTTAATTCTCATCCAGGTACAAGTGCCAACCTTTTCGTTTTTTGATCAATTAAGTGCAAATATGTCAGAGCCTATGCCAATGGCTAAAGATTCCAAAGTTTAGGAAGACCCATGTGGCCTGCATGCTGCCCTTGGGCTGTGACATTAACTCTGAGCAAGACACTGTGCCTGCCTCCTTGGTCTTTTCATTCTGGAACATGGATGGTTGGCTAAATAATTTCTAAGGTTTCTTCTTCCTGTAACATAGTAAGTCATGCATGTTACTAATGACCTAAAATACTCTCAAAAAGTTCACACTTTCATCTGTCATCTAACTCCACTGCAACTTAGAAGAGAATGAAGTTCAAGGTAAAGGTATTTACTAACATCTATCAAATATTGCAAATGGAAGTGTCTGCAGAAGTCAGATTGGCATCTAAATGGGTGAAGCAGACCAGGGGTAGAAACTTCAGAGAACCAAAGAATATATGCTCTGCCTGTAGGGGGCAGTTTCTTCTCAGTGTGAAGCTACTGCTACCATGCAGGAATGTACATCCGCTATTTTCATCATCACCAAGAAAATGAAGAAATCCAAACTTTTCTGGCAGATTTTCTGCTATTTCACTGACGAAAACTGCATGGGCAAAAAAATAGCAGACTAAAGACAAATCAGACCTGTTTTTATTCTAGTTCCGTCCTTGTTTGAGAAAAATTTGTGCCCACCTGTAGCTTCATGAAGGCCACCAGGCTAAGGATGCCTAGATCTCTAGCCTTGGCTCTCATTCCTAAGCCTCAGGCCATTATTTCATGACTTCCTGGGCATCTCCACTTCGGACATTTTAAGTTTGTAATGGCACCAATTTGTCCACTGTTGGAGTTGTCCTATAGAGCTCAAGGAATTCAATTGTGAGCACAATAAAAATGGACCGAGGCTCATGTAAAGTACAATTGGCTTATGGAAATAACAGAAACGTACAGCAGAGAATATTATAGTCAGAATTTGTAAAGACTAGATGATCAGAAGGAGATGAATTAAAGCCACTGGGCAAGGCTTTATTGAAAATACACGCTCTAGGGCCGAATCCTCCCATCCATCAGAGTGTGTCCGGGAGAATGGCACTGGGGCTCCAGTGTAGGGAGAATTCAAAAGGCCCGGTCAGGAAGGGGAGGGCTTGGGGGCAGGAAGAGAAGGCCAGAGTCCTTCCTGGATAGGTCAGGAAAACCCGCTGATTGACAGGAGGCGTGTCTACTGGTGACTGTCAGTGTCTGGCTAGCTGCTCCTTTTTGCAGCTGCTGACTGCAACTGCCCTGACCGGTCCCTTTAATTGGACATCTTGGACCTCGATCCGACCTAACAAAGTTCACATGCAATTAGAATACAGGACATTGAAGTTGTAGTATGGCATCTGTAGTGAATGTGGTTAAAGCAGAAGCTCTCAAGACAGAAGGGTGGAGACATTGCAGATATGAATGGAAAAACCAGGGATGCATATACCTTGCAGATGTCTTGTGGGGCACAGATGGCAAAGTCATTACTGCCTTTAATATCTGCTGATCTATCTTATGCTTTTGGAATGAGTACTCTTAGCACATTTGGTTCCAAGGTGCAGAAAAAGAGTAAAAGTTAAAAGGAGGTAGATTTGTGTGGATGTAGGGGTTAAACCTTGCTAGAACAGTGTCTCATTATCAGGCTGCATGCATTAGGCATATTGCTAGCTCATCTGCTTTTTAATAAATGTGCTCTCGAGTGTAAGGGCCTTGTTCAATAACAAGAATCACATACCACTCCAGAGCAAAGATCCCTGTCCTGCTCCCAATGACGAGGGAGCTCATTTTCCATCTAGGCTGGAGTTCACTTTATGCACATCTACATTTGCAATTATTTTAATTCCACCTACTTAAGGAGTAAAATGCAGCTTAGGTCACCAGGAATTGGCTGGTGCATTTTCTCCAAACAAAAACCAGGTTAGTTTGTGGTTTGGGTTCTCTCCTGACCAAAAACAATCACAGTGTACTCTTGCTACCTGAGGTTGGAAATTGGAATAGAATCACAATTGTGAAGAGTCCTTCGGTTGTAAACCTAACCCATCACCACCTGCTTTAAGACTCTTTAACTCCTTTATGATGAGATTTAAATGACAAAGGTCTCAAATGGAAGGAAAACAAGATTTAGATTTAGTGAGAAAAAAAAAAAAGAAAACCCAGATGTTTTAGCTTCAACCAACCAACCCCAACAAGGACAATTGAACTAAAACACAAAAACAACAAACAAGAATTCCAAACAACAAAAAGAAGTTAGGTTTTCATATTTAAATCAGTACCCTCACCCTATGATGCTTGCTTGTGGTTTTGTACCTTACAATTGTTTGCATAACTTTCTGGAAAAAAAAAATCCTTTAGTCTTCCTTAGTCTTTTCTCTATAGAAGACCAAGTACTACCAATTAAAAATAAATAAATAATAAAGATCAAGAACTGCTGCATTATATAGGGCAGTGCTACGTCCTGCTTCTCAGAGGGATCATAAGTTCTAGGCCAATGGAGGTAACTCTGCAAGACCCTGTCTCTAAATTAAAACAAAAAAGGACTGGGAATGTAGCTCAGCGATAGAGTGCTTGCTTAGCATGCATTAAATACCACTAGATGCAAGAATGTGAGGGAAGAATTATACAGTTTCTGTTGATTTCCTAGGGTTTAGATGTATTCTTGTGTTTTGAGATAAACTTTAACATTTTTAATCACAAATCACAGGGAGCAGAGGGGATTAGGACATCTCAGGTGTTCTCTACGCTCTACGCAGCAGAGCTTGAGGCTGACGGTATTTGTCTTTAAGGACTTGCTCAGCTCTGCAATCAAACTTGCCATGTCTTTTGATCCCCATTGGTTGACCCCAGTAGAGATGACTCATGGAGGACAAACTTAAAGACCAAAGGTACATAATGCACACAAGAAGGAAAAGATGACTGATTAGAAACCCCATTGTTCACGCATCTATCAGTGACCGCTGCTCACTACCATAGAAAGCAAGAGCTAATCAGGACATGAGTGTGGCTTTTATTTCACAAGAGTGTATATATACCTAATCTGTCTATTGCACAAGTTCAGACAAGTACAAATTATCACACCGATCCCTGAATAAGGCCCTGACCTGGCTAATTACACCCTTACATCAAGCATATTTTCTTCTCTGTCCCATCAATTCATTTTGTCCCCAGACTCCTGATCCATCTTTTATCATTTTAATCTGCACAATGACATATTTATACAGATAAAAACCATGTGAGTAATGAATTTTCTGTTAAATTATTTCATTGATGATTATTGGAAAGGGGGAAATGTTGGAAATAGCATAATGAAAAAAATATTTTAGGAGAAATAATATTCCTGAACAGAAGAGAAAAAAATTTATTCCTAAAACAAAAATGAGCTTGCTGTTATTGTTGAGTTAGCTCTTGGGTAATTTTGTTCAGTTTTTCTGGGTCTACATTCTACACAGAGGTCTCTGGAGCATAACATTGGGTCTTAAAATGCATGGGGACAGCAGCAGATGGGTCAGTCATATTGGCAAAACTGATCCTTGGAGGCCCATCTCCAAGATGGGCCACAAACAGATCTGACACCCATTTATTCCATTTGTACAATTTCTCCTTGTGCCTGGCAGCTGGGCTAGGAAGCCATTGTCACCATATGACCCTGAGTCTCCAGGATTTCTGGCTACAGTGCTTCAGCTACCTGGCCTATTCCGTCCCTGTCTTCTGCATCCTCTGTCCTCAATGGGATTTATTCATCTTCTTTTCCCCTGGAAGCCTTACTCAATGATTGACTTTCAAATCCCTCATTCCCAGGGAGTGCTAATGGATGTTAATGGCTTCCTTGAGTATTTAAATTTTAAATGGAGACTCCAGTGGGTACACTGGAATCCAAAGGAATAAATATTTAATAGTGTGAATTGCAGGGAAATTGGTGAAAGACATTTTAGAGCCAATTTTTCCCCCCTCTGGAGAGTCCTCACCATATTAAAGTCCCTCTTTAAGGTGGATCCTATAAATGACGTGTAAACCTGAGCTGTTTTAAGGTCTGGTAAGGGCTCTCACATCTGAGTGTGCCTGAGAATCATCTTAGGGAATTAATGATTAAAAAGACAGCCTTGAAGCCCCTTAGGGACATATGACCAGTGAGATAATGTAATCCTCAGGGACTCTGTTTAGGAGGTTTAAGGTAGAGTCCAGGAATCTGTGTTTTAAAAAAAAACCTTAGGAGATTCTTTTCAGGCAAGTTGTCCTGAGAAGGTACTTAAGAAATATCTGCCACCTGAAGGTGATATTGGCACATCTGGTCAAGGGCTGGAACACAGACCTACATCAGACACGTTCATGCATCTTTCTGTATGTTTGTTCCAATACCAAAAAGGTTCAAAAGCATCAATACTTTCCTGAGATATTCTCTTTTTTTTTTAGTTGTAGATGGACACAATACCCTTATTTTATTTATTTAATTTTTATGTAGTGCTGAGGATCGAACCCAGTGTGTCATATGTGCAAGGCAAGCGCTCTACCACTGAGCCACAACCCCAGCCCCTTTCCTGAGATCTTGTAAAGAAAAAGCACGTTAATACTATACTACTGTTACCACTGTCATGAGTGGCACAATTAATAATTACTCGGAGGCAGATTGTCTTTAAATGGCAAGCATATATTCAATCACATCAACCACCAAATATGAACAATTAATGCAAAAAGTGTTGGGTGTGATGGAGTACCTCAGCTAGCATTCAGTGCGCACTAATTAAAGGTAAGTCACACGATCCTAGGGCAACTAAACACTACAAGCAAGTCACACAATCCTAGGGCAACCAGGAGCCCCGAAATACCTCCGGTGCTACTCAACTTTTCTTAGCCAAAGAGCAGACATTGTCCTTGTTTGGTGATTCTCTTCAGCCAATGGCTGGATGTCAGGGAATGGTGGAGTTGATCCAGGGATGGACAGCAAGGTGGCCAGTCTCACCAAAGTCTTTGGAGCAAAGCCCCCAATGTAGCAGGACAAGCAGTTTAAATGTAGTGCCAAGTTGGTGGTGTGAGCTGGTGATTGGTTACACCCAGTGCAAGTCAATGTCCATTGGTTATGTCCAGTGAGATAGTGTAATTGCAACGGGCATGGTCTTTGCACATGTGCATGGAGCTGAGCTCCCTATCAGGTGTAACCAGTCATTGCTAAGCAGGCTGATGGTCAGTGCCCCTTATAGCCCCTTATCGACCGCAAGCAGGCATGACTAAGCATGTCAATGGCTGCTGTTCCTTATGGCCAGCCACCTAGTGAGTCCCCCTCATGTCCAGGCATGTCTATGGCAGATGCTCCTCACAATCACCATCATGATCAACAACATCAATAACAAAAATAAAGGAAAACCCTTGAAGTGTGTTCATGTGTGTTGGACACTGGCCCAAGGGTTTGCATATACTGAATCATTTTGTTGGCATACACGAAATCACTTTCATCTTCAACAGGAGGACATGGGCTCAGAAAGACCAACTGAATTACATTTAAGAATAAGTCTGCCAGTACGTTCCTAGCATTAAAAATTTATATCAGATCATATCTACAAAGCTCTCCATTAAAGTCACTGAGATGCATTCTGTGAATGAGTGTGCGTGTGTGTGTGTGTGTGTGTGTGTGAGAGAGAGAGAGAGAGAGAGAGAGAGAGAGAGAGAGAGAGAGAGAAGTCCATGTGCACAGGGTCTATCAATCTTGCCTTGGCAGTTTTTCCAAGTCAGCAGCCTTATCTTGACTTCCACTCCATTCAATCTCTTTTTGTCATTTGTCCCTTTCTGTTTGACAAGAACTATACCCAAGTCTGCAGAGCACTGTCTTTCCATTCCATTGCTTGTTGTAAAGAGTCTGTGACACCCTGGGAGACGGACAGGCTGTAAAATAATAGTGGTGAATTGTTTTGACTTGCAGGGAATCTAAGGAAAGAAAATGTCCCTGCACAGGAAAAGTGACAGGACAGACCTCAATCGTTCTGAATGAGGGGGTCAGTGATGGTAGGGAGTCTGGTCCAGTTTCTCCTTTGGTAGCACAGAGTCTCAAGTGCACGTGTGGATGCTGGCGGCTGATAGGAAGCCACCTGGTGAAGATAAAGGACAAAATGCGTTGTCACCAAGATACTATGTTGGAAATGAAATGGATGGGGTTCTTTTGTCCAATAAAGACTAAAAATACCTAGAAGGCACCCCCTTAGAAATGCATCCATGACATTGCATACAGGAGTCAATTAGCAGTTAGGACCTAGATCTCCCGTGCCCAATTCTGGGTGTTCAGACAGAGCTGCTTTTCATTATCTATCCACACTGTGTGCTGAGGTCACCGCCAAGGTGGCACTTATTCCCCTCGGTTCTTGCTCTACTCTAGTGAAGTCTGTTCCCCGATTCCTAGTCATTCAAGTAAGTTTGTGAGCTAAATGTACACGAATTGACTTGGAGAGAATCCATACATTTGTTAAATTCAATTACGTGTTGGGCTTGTGAATTTTATAGGTGAGAAATGGTCATTTTCATCAGCTGACATGAGAGATCTCTGACCTACTCACCAGGAAGTTCACAAATGCTTCATCCTACAGCTCAGACCATGAGAGACCTTTTCCATAAAGATGGGTTGGATCTCCCCAGCCCATAGGTAAAGGGCAGCAACTACCAATAGCCCCAGGACAAAGCCAATACCTGTAGTCACCCCTTTTCTTCAAGGAATCATCAATGCTTCCTGGACAAGGAGAGCATCTTATGTGTTCTAGAAATCTCAGTATCTATAGACTTTACAGACTCATGTTCCTTCACTTATTTACCTGCAACACTTAATCAAGGGCTTTATATCTGATACAGTCGTCATCAATTGTCCATGAAAAATTCACATCAAAAGATCAAACACACGAAAAATTAAGCAAACATCTAAAAAATTCCAGTTCTCCCTATATTTTGAATTTACTGTGACACTCAAAACAGAGAAACGTATTTGTTCTCTAGGTATCTGGAAAGAAAAATATTCTTTTTGTTGTTTTCCAAAATATAAGGCATTTTCTGTGACAACTGTGTATATATATTTCACCGGGTAAGTAATTCAAAAGTGTTTTAGCAGGTAGCTAATTTGTGAGAACAAAGAATGAAAACCACAAATCCATTTTAACAAGGGTATATAAATAATTGTCAAGGAAACTGAGGGATTACTGGAAAAGGTACTTTTATACACATTTATATATGTGTATGTAATATATATGCATATATATTTTGTTTGTCTATATCCACCTGCACCCATGTAAATATACACGAAATATATATACACTTGTGCATATATATAGGTATGCTTGTATAATTTAGTTCATCATGTCTGGGAGAAGATATAATCTGTCTCTAGATATTTATGGTAGGCCCTAGGGAAAGACATATAATTTATGAATTAAAGTCAGGAGCACCTACTTGTTTCTGGCTATCTAGTCATATAAATTCTGGAGCCTGCCCACTCTCCCCGTACCTTCCCAGTCACCCCTTGATGTTGGGCTTATGAATGCTGCTGTGACAACTAAGGGTCCACAGACCCTGCATGGCTGATGAAACCACATATCCTTCAAGGGGCCATGTTATGGTGTAGACATATGGTATCCCCTAAAAGCCCATGTGTGATACAATGCAAGAATGTTCAGAGTTATGTGACCTGGTCTTTGAAGAAGCAATACATACATTGGAAATAAAAACTGCAAAAAAAAATTTAAATAAAAAAGAATGTCCAGAGTCGATATGATTAGATGATGAGAGTTATAATCTAATTGCCAGATTAATCCACTGATATGGATTAACTGGGGTAGCTGTAGGCAGGCAGGTGTGTGGCTGATGGAAGTAGGTCATGGGAGTGGAGTGTGTCTTAGGGGTTTATATTTTGTCCCTGATGAGCAGAGTTCTCTCTCTACTTCCTGGTGGACGTGTCCTGAGCTGTTTTCCTCCTCCATGCCTTTCCGCCATGATGTTCTTCCTCACCTTGGGCCCAAAGCTAAGGAGTTGTCTGACCAACGACTGAACCTCTAAAACCTTGAACCAAAATAAACTTTTCCTCATCTAAGTCATTGTTGTCAGGTCTTTTGGTCACAGTGATGACAATCTGCGCAGACCATGATAAGGAAATGACAAAATCCAGTTCAAAATGCTACATAATTCCTCAACAGGCCGATCTCTCCTAGAAGGTCTAGACCTTGCCTTTGGCATTTTGCAGCGTCCTGCCCCATGTGGTAACTAGATTATAAAATCCTTGAGTGGAAGACCATATCTTGCACTTTTTCCCATCACCCTGAATATTTAATATCAGTCTCTGTTCACATTAAGGTCTATAAACTTTGAAACTGCAGCCTCATTTTCCAAAAGCACTTCCGTATATATTTTATACTTTAAGCCTCAGATCCGTCCCCTTTCTTTTATAACATACAAATTTGAATCTGTTTTCCTTATTATGAACAAAGCCACCGTAGAAAAATCTAGAAAATGGGAAATAGAAGGAAAATGGAACATCACTGTAAGCCTACTACCAAAAGATAATTAATGTTAGCAAATTAATCAATGGCTGTTATTTAATTTTCCCTTAGGTTCAGTTTTATAAAACCAACATAAAATTTTATATTCAGATGTTCATTGTATTTATATACATTATGTCTCAAGCTTCACTCCATGCCATTAAATATCATTCTAAAATGGTATTAATAAATGCATGGTGCTTCATCCCACAGAAAATCTGTAGTTCATTTAATCACTGGCCTATAGTTGTGATTTTAGGTTATTAATATTTGTTAGATTTCTATGGCAAAAAAAAAATTGAACAGAGAGAATTGTACAAATCTTGATCATTCATAGATTTCTAGAAGAAGAAATACCAAGTGTTCTGATGTGCATTGCTAAGTAGCTTTCCAAACAGTGTTTACCCTTTTGCAGTTTTGACAGCAGCATGGAGAATGCTCATCTTGCTGTATCCTTGCCAGGTCTGGGCACCGCTATGTTCTCCAATCTTTGACAATTGGACAACACCACCTTCATTTATGCATCTGACCTTTGATCATTCTTCCAGCCTGCCCTTTCCCTAGTCCTTCATTTGTACAAAATGACCCTCAAGGCAGATTTCAAATCATCTCCACATTTCTGAAGCCTGGCCCAGCCTGGTTGATTTGCTTTCTACATATTCTTATTAAGATGTGTTCATATCTCTATTACAACATGTATTATAGTCTGACTAGTATGATGCTTCCTGGTATGAATTTTTTCTCTTTTACAAATCTTGTAAGGCAGAGATTATCTTTCACTCATCCATCTTTTGCTTTGACAACTTAATAATACAGCAGGTGTTGAACCTAATGGACATTTGATGCTTAACGTAAGAGAGATAACTTAGTTTTAAAAGAAATAATTAATCATTCATTCATTTAAAATTTTAGTGTCTGCTAAGAACCAGTGTCTGCTCTGTGTCAAGGATTAATTAAGCAAATGACAAATAAATGGTAATCAAAATCAGAAAGGATCTCTGCACGCCAAGATACTTCATCCATTGGGTGAGGTAGATAATCAACCAAGTGAACTGAAATAATAATATGGACCAGTGTTGTCAAGAAATGGTTTGTTGTTGAGTTGTGAAAGCTTCTCTGAGGAATTAATACTGGAGATGAGACTAGAGAATGTTCGAGGGCAAAAAATGGAAGGAAGTAACTAAGAACTAATGCTTTCCTGTCCCAATATGGCCACCAAATCTCCTTCTCCTTCAAACAGGTGATTTGTTCAGGTGACCTTCATATAATCTCCCCAACCCCAAACACACACACACAAATTGGCAAATCCATTCTACCAAGTATCCAAGGACTCTTACACAAGAGCTTTACTTTGGCTGTCCTTTTTCAGCATCGAATTTCATCCATAATCAGCACACCTCCTTGCCCCTCAGAGATTTCACAGTGAAAGACCAGACTGTTCATTTACTGTCCTTTATCAACTAAGGAAAAAAAATGCTTCCTACTTCTTTGTCTGGCTGATGGGCTGAGCCTCTGTCCTATTCAGTATGAGATGCCACATACCAGACACAAAACAGATCAATATGCCCTACCCCCATCAGTCAAAGGACTCAAGGTATTCCAATAATTAAGCAACAACGTGTGCTCAGAAAAGGCAGTATCCCTAACGATTAGTGTTAAATTTAATTAATTACCTCTAAAATAAAATGACACATAAACTTTGTAATTAAGAATAATTCTTAATTAAGGAACATTTGACAGATAGGCAGGAAAGATGAACAGGATGGAAAATGGCTGATTAAGATAGGGAATTAAGCACCTCATTGAAGACATTAGCCCCGTTGTGTGCTTATTGAATTTGCATGGCATCCAATGAAGCGAAATTCAAAATGGATACAGAGGGTCTTTTAATACCACAAATGTGTACTTTCGTGGTTTAATGTAAAAGGGGATATTTGTCGCTAGAATGACAGCTGCATTTTTATCATGGTGATCCTTCCACTATCGAAAAGGAGCCAGTTGGTTGGGGAGTTAGCACATCTGTTGGCTTTCTATGGCATGAGCAAAGCTGTACAGCTCCAAGGACTTGTGGGCCTGCCTCCTGGCACATTCCAGTCTTTCTCCATTATTGGCATTGGATGGAGTTTCTTAGCTATCTCTTGGACCTGACATAGCTGAGTGGTATCTTGAGTTATTTCATTTCTTGCAAATAAACCAACCATACAAACGTGGCCTGGAGAAGCTTGGATAATAGAAGATATGGCATAGGAAATAACATGGTTTTCCTGTGCTAGGAATATTTCTTGAGATTCTGGCCAATGACTTCATACAACCCCCTGTTTTCTCCCACAACTATCATCTCCACCCTCATAGAACAGAGCTCAAATTCCAACAAGAGAGGTAGCTGAAAGGGAGAAAAGGGTGATAGAATTTTGGTTTGTTTTTAGCTCAGCAGTTACTTAGTTGAGCAATAGGTACTGTTTTCCACTAAAACGAGAAGTTGAAAAACAATGGTTTTCTGGGTGCAGTAGCGCACACCTGTAATCCCAGGAGTTTGGGAAGGTGAGGCAAGAGGATCACAAGTTCAAGGCCAGTCTTAGCAACTTAGCGAGGTCCTAAAGCAACTTAGTGAGACCCTGTCTCAAAGTAAAACAATAAAAAGGGCTGGAGATACAGCTCAGTTGTAAAGTATCCCTGGGTTAAATTCTGTTACCAAACAAATACATACATACATACATACATACATATCTAAATAAAACGATATTTTTCAAGATAAGGTGAGAGTAAATGTAACCAAAGGTAAAAAAAAAATTTTTTTTCAACAGGGCTGAATAACAGTTTCTTCATAAAACAGTAATCATAAACTTTGAAAAATTGGAAGAGTCTACATACAATACTTCAACAATACTTCAACAATAAAAAATAATCACTTCTTTCCCCCAAATACTATTAAAACAATCACTACAGCAAGAATAATACTTAGAAAAATAATCATCATTATACTATGGAATGAGCTACTAGAAAAACATATACCCTGATTTTTTTTCCTATTTTAAATGTTTAATAGAAAAACTACAAGGTTTTAGAAACAACTTCAGTACGTTTTGCTGGGGTCATACCCATTGGTCTGCATTTCTTTTTTTTTTTTTTTTTTTTTTTTGGTACCGGGGATTGAACTCAGGGGCACTCGACCACTGAGCCACATCCCCAGCCCTATTTTGTGTATTTTGTGTTTTATGTAGAGACAGGGTCTCACTGAGTTGCTTAGCGCCTCGCCATTGCTGAGGCTGGCTTTGAACTCGCGATCCTCCTGTCTCAGCCTCCCCAAGTGCTGGGATTACAGGCTTGTGCCACTACACTCGGCTTGGTCTGCATTTCTGAGATTATTATATGCTAAAGAGATAATATTCAAGTTCTCTGCTAACAGAATGATTAAATGTCTTACATTTCCATAATCTAAAACATGCATTCCGCACTTCTTGCAAATGCTAAGCTTTCTCAATTTTTGCATTTGCACATAATAAGATGCATTGTGGGGAAACCTGTTATTTTTTTTTTCTTCTAACATTCACTCCTTTTTGTTCCAAGTTTAAGAATCAGCTATTTTAAAAGTTCACTCTGATTTTTCATTGATGAGTGTGCCTGCCGGCTGCCACCACCATCTGCTGGGAATTTGCAGTCAACTATTTAAGATGCTTGAAACAAAAACTCACAACGCGCCCTGCCATTCGAGAATGTTCGACCATCTTCATAGTCTACATTGCTTCCTGGACAGAAACCAGTTACATAGTGTGTGCATGTGTAACATGCTTGTGATAGTACGACTTGCTTTTCTCACATGATTTCTGCTCAACCAAGAAGGTATTATTGAATGAATCGAATCTGGTGTGTTAATTCCTGAACAGTTATCACCTGTTACTGGATTTAAGTTATTTGATGTGCAGTTTATTCCTTAGAAAGACACTTAGTTGGAAAACCCAGAATTATGTATTCTCTGAAGAGCTCATTTGCAGCTGACTGACCATGTTCAGGTATATCCCCAGCACACAGAAGCCTCTTTGAACTGAGGATAAACTATACACTATTTAACAGTGTTGTCCATTTAGGGTCTTTTCTGCATGATCGGTTCTTTAATCATTTTCTTTTCATTTTTTTAATGTGTCTTTTTTCTTTGTTTTTGAAGTTTCCAACAAGGTTGAAAATCACATAAACAGTGTCAGGAAGGTTTGCTCATCAAAACATTTTTTTCTACATTGTAAATTTTGTAAACCATATCATAAGACTCTTATGTAGTTTCTATTCCCTAGACTTCTCATTTTCTGCCTGACCAACTCTTACCTATCTGTACTTCCAGGTCTATATGCAGTGAATTTCTGTTCCCTAAAGCTTTGTACATCTCCAAACAGCACAAGTAGAATTTCTCCACTGAGATCCACTCTCGATGGGTTACATCTTCAGCTCTATTTACTAGGTGTTTGATGCTCAGGATCCAAACTTCATTACAATATTATCATTATGTTTCAGGAAGGGATAAAAATAGTATAAAAATATCAACAATAATTTATTGAGGCAATCATAGTTTAATGCATTATTTAAAAAAAGGAACCCTACAGTTAAAGTTCACAAGTTTAAACTTTGAACATTTTGTCTCCCCATTTCAATTTTCTAAGACTCAGTTTTAATATTGGTAAAAAAAATGACTCTAGAACTTGCGACATAGGGGTTGATCGGAGGAACAGATGAGATCATGGGTATAATTAGCTTAATGCATTGTCTGGTGCAAACAAAGCATTTAAAATGTGTTACTAAGTAGGAAGAACGGTGGGTATTTTTTTTTATTAGTATTGCCTCAAACCAGGTCCTCTGCTAGCTATTATCATTTGGGATCTGAACCATTTCTCAGAGAGACTTTGCCTGTTAATTCAATGTGCATCTACTAAGCATGTACCGGACGCCAGACATGGTCTTCTGGCTAGACACACACTGAAACGTAAGTATTTTTCCTGACCTCACAAAGCTTTCCTTCTGAGGAAAGCAGAAAAAAAAAAAAAAAAAAAAAAACAGATAATAATGGAAACATAAGCAGACAAGGTAATTGGGAAAAAAATGAGGACATCTAACTAACCTTGGGCTGGCTGTGGGTGTGGGGCTATTTCAGGAAGTCTGAGATTTGGGTGAGAAAGTGTCATTTAGGTGAGAGCTGATCTGTGAGACAGAATCTGGCATGTCAAAATATGGGGAGAAGACTCCAAGAAGTGAAAAGAGAAAGAACTAAGCCCTGGGGCCTGAGACGTCTTGGAATGTTCTGGAACTGTCATACAGCGGTGTTTAAGAGAGAAGATGAAAAGTGATAGGGTAGGGAATGCCTGGCAGAGTCCGATCAAGTGCAAAGAATCCTTCTTAAAATATATTCTGAGCCATTTTTATTGATAAAATTGAGTTTTAATTTAAAAGTCCACTTTTTTTTCCCACTATGAGGCATATGGGATTATGTAAAATAAGCCCTTTCATTATCCATTAACTATTGCTGACTGACACCTTACTCCAGAACTGAGCAACTTGTCGGTTGCCCTTTCCTCCGGGCTCACTCTGTGGCTATGTTCTGTTGGAAGATCTGCTGGGCTGGGAGGTCTCACATGACCCCATTCAAATGTCCAGCAATGGGAGCTGGCGCTCTGCTGGGTGGCCTCAGGGCCCTTCCACAAGGCTGTCACCCTCCATCAGCCAAACTGGCTTCCTACCATGGTGGTCTCAGGAAAATATTTCAAGAGGACAAAAGTAAAAACTGCCAGTCTTCTGAACACCAAGCCTCAGAAGTGTCACTCTGCTCCTTTCTACCTGTCAAAGCAGGTCCAATGTCCCACCAGACAGGAATGGGGCAAGGCAGGGGACCTCACAACGGAGGTATGGTGGAGTCTCACTGGAAAGGCGTGTGTGTGCCTGCATAGGAGTTCAGGGTCACAGCCTGTAACCTCTCCCAGGAAGAGGTCTCATTGGTCTGGGATGAGGGATAGTGGCAGCAGACACCTGGATGTGATGTCACAGCAAAACCAGAAATATTGTCACAACTACTGGGAAGGGCTCTATTCTTGTGCCTATTTCCCTGATTCCAAAATAAATCATGTAGAGGTTAAATGACTTCCCAGTATTGCCCGGTCATTAAGGCTGGATATTTTAACCTGGGCAATCTGACCACAGACTCTGAACTTTTAATCAAAATGTTCAACCATTTCTTGTTATATTGGGAGGAGAGGAAAATAAATACATCTAATGCTTTCCACAATAGAAATACAAAAGTCCTTAGGAAACCAGTATGTCCTGTTACCGTACTTTGAAAATCTATTGTGGTTATCAAACTCCATTGAAGTTCCTTGATTATGTGATTCTCTACCCACTAGATTGAAAGCTCCCATAGGGCAAAGACTAGGTTTTCATCATCTGTGCATCTGTGTCACCCCAGGACCTAACACAGTGGGTGACCACTTCACAGTAGACTTCACATAACTATTACTGATTTAATGAATTCACATGTTGCAAAGCTAATTAAGGGTGTTTTCTGCCTTGGGCAATGGAAACTTTCATATTTTAAAATTTTGATTTCTTGTGAGAAAACTGCCTCAGGGATTCTTTTTAGAAGAAAAAGCGAGCACAGATAAAATAAATCAGCTATGTCTTATTTGGAAAAAGTCAATGGTGATCATTAAAGGAGCCAATTGTTAGACTATGACCTAGAGAAGAAAATGGCAGCTCCCTGGAACAGGTTGTTCTCTATCATGTCCATTTTCTTAACATTAGTCCACAAATCAGATCTTACTTATGAAATTCTCCTATAATCATAAACAGTGGCTACGAAGGCTTAAGCTACTCTACACAAATAAGACTCTACATGTAGGTGAAAACCCCAAGGACGTGTAACCGGTTCCTCTAATACCAAAAGTAAGCTGGTAAACTGAATTGAGAAACCCAAAGAGGAAGAGTATTCATTGGCCTGGAAAACAAGATGATTCATTGTGAATCCTCTTCTAGGAAAAGTTCTAAAATACGGTCATGAAAATTTGTTCTGTTGTTAGCTAGGGTGTGTTCCCAGGGCAGGTTATTGTGCATGTTGTATGCATACCTGAGGGGTATGACCTTCTTAATTACCGGCTATATTCTAACTTGAAAGTATGCCCCTCCAGATGGATACTGTTCTTTAAAAGCAGATGAAATTTTGAAAAATCAAGTTCAGGCTACAGTGACATTTATAAGGCAGATTCTGAGCATGTCTCTGGCCCTCTCGGAACCCTTCCCTGTAGAATGTGGGAAGACGTGTCTGCCATATGCCTTTTTCTCTCTCATATGCCAACTATCAAGCTGGAGACCAATGTGGGATGGATCCAGAGGTACCTCAGTTTCTCCCAACACATCTACCCTCACATTCTCTCTTGAGAGGACCAAGAACAGCTACCTAACAAGGTTGAAGCTCATACCATATGGATTTCTTCTATCAGAAATAAAAATCTGTGACTTATAATTTTTTCACTCAAGTCCTCCCAAATGATCAGGTACTAACAATTACCGACTTTGATGAAAAAGATTCAAGCTTGCTGCAGAGATGCCAGCCTCGATTTCTCAACATCAATCTCTAGAAATATTGATTCTGAGTCCCTGTTTGTAGCTTTATTGCTCTATATGATTGTGTTGATAGTTCAGAGTGGGTCGTGGATAATTCCATTCTCTATTCAGATTTATCCTGAGCTGGAAAACAAATTTAAATGTTCAAAACCCATCGACAGAAGAGGCACCCTGTTCTCTAAACGGCTAACACATATGAAGCTCTGTGTGAATTCTACCTTTCTATTTAGCATGGTAGTTGTATGGTTGAAGATATGAAGATATCTTGAAAAGATCTACTGATAGAGTTTCAAACATGCAACTACCATGCTGATAAAAAAAAAAAAAAAAGTAGAACTTGCAAAGAGCTTGGTTATGAACAGGCAATTCACAAGAATGATGCAAGACTATCAGAATTAATATTCACAACACCAACAGATCAGATTCATCTTTTAAAACACCAAGGTCTTTAAGAAAGGTGTCCTATATCATCAGCCCCTTGAGGAATTGTGCATAAACACAAAATAATTATATCCCCAGAGATGAAATACCACAAGCTGGCCCCCTGACAGAGTGCTTGTTTTGATGTTAGAGTGAAGAATGAATGTTATTGGTATTTCAAAAGGAAATCTCCCGCGAAGCAGGCTGCAATAAAAACTGACATACAGATTAAAAAGGCGATTAAATATGAATGAAGCCAAGCCCACTTGCAAATCAAATGCCAAGGAAAGGAGACATTTTTCTTCCAGAGAAAGTTTGTTTCACTCATCACATTGTATTACTTTAAAACAACAAATCTGTTTGTGTTATTGCATACCAAGCATGAACTTGACCTTTGCAAAGCAAGCTGGTTATTAAATAATGTATCACTGTGATATTTCTCCAGTTCCAAGAAAACCTGGAGAATATCTTGGATGAGAATTTCAATGTGAAATGACAAATGGTTTCCTCTGATAAGTTTGGTCTGAGTTCACTCTGGGTCCCAGGCATGCCTGGAGACGGGACTAAGGACTGTACAGCTTTGAAGATTGGGGGGTGATGTGTTCACAGCCCACTATAGAGCTTCCAAGATTATTTTGATATGGATTTTTATATGAAAAGTACATTACTATAAATGAAACTTTGCCGAGTCACAGCCTTTGGGACAAAAGTCCCCTGTGTTTCTCTTTTGCTAGCAAAGCAATAAACCTTCTTTATCCTTTTTCTCAAAAAAAAAAAAATTAGAAATAAATAAATAAAACTTGGCCAACTCACTTATCATAAAACTCAATGTGAATTCACAGAAAACCCACTTCATTTAAGAAGGAAGAGACAAGACTGATGACCTCAGCATCCCCCAGATGTGACCATTGACAGGAGGAAAAAATACAAATGTTTTCTGCACAGAAATTTAAACATAATTCTGAACAACAACAACAACAAAACACACGATCGCTTTAGAAATCACAGAATTTTGCCTTCAGAATGTTCTTAGAGGACATATTGTATTTCTCTTATTCAAGACTTTGCCGGTCTCCTCTTTCTTTCTCTCTTTTATTTTCCTCAAATGACATCTCTATTGAGATATAATTCACATACTAGGCGATTTACCTAAAAGTTAAATTTCAATGGGTTTTACTGTTTGCAGTTATACAATTATCACCACAATTAATTTTAAAATATTTTTTCATTCTTCCAAAATACACTGCATTGTGTTTTTGAGGTTTAGCCATACTGCAGCAGGTATCAGAACTTCATTCCTTTTTATTGCTAAATAATAATATTTTATCGATACACCCTACTGTCCACATGTATTATCAGCTGATGGATATTTGGGCTGTTTCCTACCTTTTTTCCTAAGAATTATTTCTTTTCTTAATTCCCCTTGTTACCAAATCAGGCTCTTCATGAGAAAACTCTTCGTTTAGCTCTTTAAATTCTGGTTGCAGGTTGGTTGTAAGCCCCTGTGTACCTGTATTTTTATTTTTCTCCCAGACCTCATTTATTTTCTGGGCTTCCAGGAAATGTACACGTTGGTAGATCCCAGACATCAATCTAGACAGACCTCCTGCCTGCACTTCAGTCCCCAGATGGGATCATCCTATTTATTATCATCTCCATCCAAATCTCTTATTCTTAATAAATCAGACCAGTATCTAACTAGTCAGACAGGCCCAGGACATCTTCTTGACTCTTCTTTCTCTCTCTCTTACTTTTGACCTCTAGGATCCTCAAGCCATGTATAATTTACATACTGAGAGGTCTTGACTCTATCCTGAATCTATGTCATCAGTGACCCCTGAACTCATCATTTGTATCTATTCCACACCACTGACTCACTTTTTGGATCCTAGGTTAATTCATTTTAGATTATTTAATAATTCACTACATTGAAACACAAAATCCAACCTCCTCAGCAGAGTACAAAGTGCCCACATGACCTTGGCTCTTCACTGCTCTAACTGACCTCCAACATGCTTCCACAGGGGGCCTCTACTCTAGCCATATCGGGTTTTTTGTAGGTTGTCTATAGTGCTGGGTTGTCACTGGTTGGGGTATTCCTACAAACTGGAAGGTACCCTCCTGCTGCTGCCTAAATTCACATTGTCTTTTGAGGCAGAGACTAGTTAGATACTTACCCAATCCTCTTCCCCTCCTTGATGAATCTAAACCTAGACCACATTTCCTAGCCTCTCTTGGAGGTAGGTGGAGCCACATGAATAAACTCTGGCCATGGACCATGAGTGAACATGATCTTCCTGGCCTGGGTCCTAAAAGTGCCTGTACAATGTCACATTCTCTTTTCTCTTTTCCCATTTAGTAGCTGGATGTCAATGATCAAAAATTGTGATCTTGTGAGTCACACCCTGAAGATTAGTCTGCACGCCTGAATGAATGACCTGACCCACAGTTATTCCTGCATCTCTCCTCCAATGAATCTTCCATGAATGAGAACTAAAACTTAGTATATGGAGCTCAGAATTGAGCATGAACTCAAGGCTGCTGTCAGTGCTACTCTTCAATAATCAGGTGATCAGAAGGTCTTCATTTCTAGCTCTGTAGACTCTACTTTTGTGCATCACACAATTTGCCAGCTTGTATTGTAATTGTGATTTTCAAACTTGTCTTTTTCACTAGCGTGTGAGCTCCATGAAATCTCGGGAATTGAGTCTTTAATCTTTATAACCCAGCATCCTCCATAACCATCCAGTACATAAGTACCTGACAAGCATTTGTTTTTAAAAAATGAATTCAAGGTCCTCTCACACACCTCTCCCCATATCTATTTCACTGGAATATTAACAGAGGTTTTTAAAGAAGGGTGGTAGTGGTGGTGCGGGTGTGGTATCTTTGTTTATCTAAATTTGTGAAAAAAGATTAAACAAAGCATCATGTTTCTTTATTATAGGCAGCTCCATACTTCCACATGATAATGAGCATCATCAAGATGATGTAGTTTTTGCCCCAAATATTTGGTCACAGGCTTCTTTTTTTCTCACAGAACATCTTGAAAGAATGATGCACAGAGCATATTTTGGAAAAAAGTTGCCCTTGACTATTATAAATATTGCAAAATCTTACATGGATACCCAGAAATGTTTTATTTCTGTCCTAAATACATAAATCACAGAGTCAACGTAAATATTCAGAGTTTGTTGAATTTCTGGAATAACTGCACCAGAGTGCCTCCCCTTGAGGGATGCCTAGCTTTGGGTTATTTTTCTGCCATGAGTAATAACACACAGAAGGAGAACAGGGGACTTGAGGATAAAATCTGCATCCTTTGTACATTGCTTTGGTTGTCTTTGTTAGGTTAAGAATGAGCCAGAAAGACTATAGCTGTTATCTCAGCTAAAGAGATAGTCTGGAAGTCAGTCATGATAGAGTGGAAACTTGTCTAGCCCTGTATCTTAGTGTTGGATATGAGGTATCCCTGCAAGGAGTTCTTGTGTTAAAGAATATTCAGAGGTAAAATGATTGAACTGTGAGAGCTGTAATCTAATCAGTTCATCCTGATTGGAACGGACATCCTGGGTGGTAAGTATAAGCAGGTGGCATGTGGTCACTGTGGGTGTGCCCTGGGATGGTACATCTTCCCTGCAGTCTTCTGCTCCTGGTCTATTTGCTTCATGACCACCATGAATGGAGCAACAGTCCTCCAGCAGGCCCTTCTGCAGATGGTCTTCCTGACCTTGGGCCCAGAGCAATGGAGTCGGCCGGCCATGGACTGAACCTCTGAGATTGTGAGCCGATATGAACTCTTACTACTGCAAGTTGCTCTCCTTGGGTATTTTGGTCACAGTGATGAAAAGCTGACTAACACACTCAGTTTCCTCAACTATAAAAGAGCTTGAAAGAGAACTTGACACAGGCACGTATTCAACATTATCTATCATCATTATTTAATTGAGCACCAGAGGGAACGTCAGTTGTGATGACCTTAAACAAGTCACATTTACTAGGTGTAGGTTCCCTTGCCTGTCAAAAACGTAGGGTGGAGCAGCTCAATTCACAATAGCTAAGCTGTGGAAGCAACCTAGATGCCCTTCAACAGATGAATGGATAAAGAAACTGTGGTATATATACACAATGGAATATTACTCAGCAATAAAAGAGAATAAAATTATGGCATTTGCAGGCAAATGGATGCAGTTGGAGAACATCATGCTAAGTGAAGTAAGCCAATCCCCAAAAAACAAATTCCAAATGTTCTCTCTGATAATAGCATGCTGATCTATAATGGCAGGGGGCATAGGAAGAATGGAGGAACTTTGGTCAAAGGGGATAAAAGTGAGGGGAGGGGGCATGGGTGCAGGAAAGATGGTGGAATGAGATGGACGTCATTGCCCTAGGTTCCTGTATGACTGCATATATGGTGCAACTCTACATCATGTACAATCAGAGAAATGAAAAGTTGTGCTCTATTTGTGTACAATGAATCAAAATGCATTCTGCTGTAATATATAGCTAAGTAGAATAACTAAATTGAAAGAAAGAGAAAAAAAAACGCAGGGTGGGATTCAGTTGTCTGACTATTTCTGCACTGACATGCTGGGCTTCACTCTTTTTTAACTTCAATCTTCTGTCATTCTGGCATTTGGCAAATTGCATTATTTTGTTTTTTTGGTGTTTTTTCCTTTTGAAGATATAAGGAGTTAGTTTTCAAATCTAGATTATCACCGCTGGTGGTGACACACAGAGGCAGGGATATTTCCCCAAAGAAGATAATTCAATGTCATTTCAATCTGACCTTGGGATTCCAAATGGCTTTTAAATTCGCCTTCTTCATTTTCTTGATACTATAATTTTAATTGCCTGGACATATGCCAATTAATGGCAGGGTTAAGATAGTCCTAAAGCAGACCAAACACAGAATTTGTCTAACAGACAGTATGGTCTTGAATTCTTAAAAGCAGAGCAAATTTATCCAAAGTAAAATGTCCTGACTATCTAAGGTGAACACATGCTGTTTATTTTGTATAGTTTGCAGATTTACCTCTGCACACATGAACTACTCATTTGATGTCACAGTGTGACTGAATCTACCACCCCCAATATTAGCACATTTTTCTTCTTTAAAAAAAATGTTGAGAGTGTGCTGCTGTAGTTTTTGTTATCACTTATAAATCATCTCTTAGACCTCAGAAAATCTGCAAGTGCTATAGCATTACAGTTTTCAAGATGTTGGATGTTTTTAACCAAAGTGAAGTCAGTCCTCCATAGATTGTTCACAGCCAGAGAGGCCTGGGAAGAAAGGTGAATTCCTGGGGCTACAGGGAAACAGAGATTTGCAAAAGCCCAGTGACTTCACATCAAATTGTCATGCTATTTTAAAAGCCAATAAATGACAACTGGAAATGGAATTTTTGAGTGCAAAGTATTGCTGAGAAAACAAAGCTCTTCAAACAATCCTCGATCAGGTTCCCAGTTTTATGAATCTGAACAAGAGCAACATTTTAGAAATGCCATAATTAATACAATGTGTTTCAAAAAGATTATGTGCATTGAGAGTGAATTCATACATCACCAGATCCAAAGGAAGATGCTAAAGAAATACCTGTATATCTCCAATATATACTGGATACAATGAGAAAATTACAAAGGATTAATTTTATATATATATTCACCCCTGGCCACAGGGTGACCATCTTATATTTAGGAAGCCAAGTCAAGTGAGGGAAATGTCAAATGATAATAATTAAGGAATAATTTGAAAATTAATATAAAAGATACTACAACTCAATCATTATAAAGGTAAGAGAAAAGCAACCTCACTGTAGACTACCAGGCTAAGATTTGCCCTCTGCTCCTATGTCTCCTCCCTCCCTCTCCCTCTCTCCTTCTCCTACCTCTTTCTCACATACTGGGGGTTGAACCCAGGGGTGCTCTACCACTGAGATAAAGCCCCCAGCTCTTTTTATTTTTTATTTTGAGACCAGGTCTTGCTAAGTTGCTTAGGGCCTTGTTAAATTGCTGATTTACGATCCTCCTGCCTCAGCCTCCCAGGCAGCTGGGATTACAGGCATGTACCATCATTCCTACCACTTTGCTTCTATTTCTAAGAAATTTCTTATACAATTTTATTCTTCAATTTAAAAAACTACCAAGTTTGTTTTTAATGACACACTTTTTATCATTTTTAACATATTCTGTCTGATATTAACGTATTTTGAAACCAAATACAATTAATGAGACCTGAAATAATTAATAGCTCTGTGTGAATCTCCACATTAAATTTTTTTTTCAAGCAGCATTTATTTCCACGGATCCATGACTCACATAAATGCGAATTCATGAATGCTTACAGCTAATACCCTTTGTGACTACATTCTAGAACCCTAAATATGCTCTGGTTGGGATAATGTGGGTCTGTTGTTAAAAAGGATTCGTGTTAAGAGCAAGTGAAGCAATTCTGTCATTGTACCCAGCTCTTGGTTCCTTTAGATAAAATCCGAATAAGGCCACTCACTTCCCAGATTATGAGCTAAAATGAAATAAAGCAGATAACCCACTGCAAATGTCTAGAAGAGATCAGAGGTGGTCCCAATATTCGTGGTAAAAAGATTTTGCACCACAAATGTCTATTAGAAATAAAAGACGACCCCCACACTCATGGTCTTAGGATTTAAGAAAATGGGAAGGATGATCCTTTTCCGATATGAAGTCAGATCATGAAGTAACAATACCGTCCAGATATATGAAGTAGATTTTCAGGTTTAGTAAATCACTTTACTTCTCCCCAAAGCCTTTCTTTTCCACCCCTGTAAACAAAAGTATCAATAGATTTGCCTTCACAGTTACGCAATGTAATCATGAAATTGAAAGAGGTCACACATGGATCATTTAGCATATCTAGTATGTCATTTCGAAGTCACAGTTTCCTATTATTGCTACGGGGGTCCTTCCTAGGGGCAAGCTATTCTCATGGTATCAGGGACAGCTGACACATCCTATTCAAGTGTCACAACAAGTTAGAATAACCGGACAATGCTATATGCCCACTTTATGGAGTGTCTAGTGTGGCTGGATAGACAGGGAGGCTTCCATGTCACTGGTCCCCTAAAATGAATGAAGTGCTTAGTTAAAAAGAGGTTCAGACATTTCCTTCACAAAAAATATCTTTTTTCCTCTCTCTCTAGAACGCTCTGCATGAGAAACTGCAAAGAATGCCATTGCAGAATGCTAGTTTTAACGTCTCTCTCTAACCAAACCACAGCACCTTCACCACACACATCACATGTGTGACTCCCCATCTGATAAGCGGAGCACACACACCCCATGCTAACTGAACATGTAGGTTTACAGAGTGCATCTTTAGAAAAAGACTAATTTACTTCCTGTGCTCCCCATAGACTCATCCCGTTTTCATGCAGCTGATCCAACTTTCAATTCACAAACGCAAAACCTCCTCAGAACCCAAATAAATACTAATCTTAAATTCAATGTACCCTGACAGCAAATAAGTTTGCTGTTGCTTACTTTGGCATGAATTAAAAGCCCACAAGGAGACTCCTCTGTAATAGCATGTTTACAAGTTCCATTACCCACTGGAGAGATTGATGTAATAAACCCATAATAAAAAGCCTCATGTTATAGATTTCTCTAATGTTTCTTATCAAACAGCCTATATTATCCTGGCTTGTGTATTCAATTTAAAATAGGTTTTCAATAAGTGCCTCGAAAGTAGAGGTCATTTTCACTTAGTTTTCTGACATGCAAGAATGTTTACAGATACTTTCTGGCCCTAGAATTGGAAAAATATGTTTGTCTGGTCAAGTAGTTCATGGTATTATCCTATGAATTTATTTTCAGCTGTTTATTTTCCTGTAACAATTGGTTAACCTATTCCATAATTTATTTTTACTGTCAACTGTGAGTGGGTGAACTGTTCCAGATCACATCAAACCATTCCGGCAATCTTTTCTTTTTTGGGGATACTAGGGATTGAATTCAGGGGCACTCGACCCCTGAGCCACACCCCTAGCCATATTCTATATTTTATTTAGAGACAGGGTCTCATCGAGTTGCTTAGCGCCTTGCTTTTACAGAGGCTGGCTTTGAACTCGCAATCCTCCTGCCTCAGCCTCAGGAGCCGCTGAGTTGACAGGCCTGTGCCACCACGTCCAGCCACTCTTGCAATCAAACAGTGGTTTAGATAGGCTTTCCAGAGAGATTGCTCATTGGAATTTGGAAGTATCCTACCAGAACTCCCAAAGAGCCATTCTCCTGACTTGTGTGTATACATCTTTACTGAGTTTCAGGTGCTGCTCCGCTAGCCACATCTAAAGAAGGGCTTTTACAAAGTAAGCTGTTTTTGCACACAATCTTAAAACGTTAATTAGCTTAGTCCTCCTTTTGGAGACTTGACCACTCAATAATTTATTGTCACATTAAAATTGTCCCCAAAGCCCGCATGTATTCATTGGTTCAAATGTGAAGTTAGTTCATATTGTTCCAGGCAATGTAGTGGAATTGGAGATTTAAATGGAGAACAGACAGTCACCGTCGCTTTTCATAAGATACAATGCACGGAGAGAAAATGCACATTAATCAGCCAACAACAAGTCTTTGATTACAACTAGCGAAACATGCTCTAAAGACAGAACCACACAGAGATTCTAACGCTTCTGGGCATTTTTTTCTGGCACTGAGCCCAAATTTCTTTGTCCATGGGAAAAAGTAGTTAGGATTCTTATGTTACTATTTTTTATTATTGTTGTTGTTTGAATTTATCCTGAATTTCTTGGGCTTTGCATCAATTTTTCTCTCTTGAGATACTATATGCCTCTTCATCAACTGTTGTAAAGTAAAATGAGACTCCATACAGTCTTGTTACTTGAATTCTATTCTAATTGCTTCTAGAATTCCACAGAACGCATGGTCCATTCTCCACAATTTTTGCCAAATATGGTCACGAGTCTTATTTCTCCTAGACAATAAAAATGCTCTTGTTTCTTTCATTCCGGAAAGGCTATTCTATTTTTGACATATCTCTAATGCTCAGAAAGCAAATTCTAAGTGTGAGCTAGAATGTTCCCCCAGTTTGATTCAAGTTCTGGGGCTACTGCAAACAAGTGGAATTCCTTCTCCAAGTTTGAAAGTTGACAACTCAAAAGGGGAACATTCTGAAAGCCAGAGTCAAAAGAACCTTGGTAAGGCTGTAACCATTTACGTATTTGGCCCATGAGTATCTTTCTGGCAAAGAGGTTTTAGGATATTAGTTGTTGAAATATTCATGTTCCATCGTTTCAAATAACTCTGGTAAAGTCCAATCCTTTGGCTAAGATCTTAAGACTCTTTATTCTATATTACAGACATGTCAGGTAACATCTCAGTATGGTGTTATACTTCTGGCAGAATCAATGACTTACCCTGGGAATAGTCTGTGTTTTGCATGACCAATCCCTGGGAATGGTCCTGCA
This sequence comes from Geosciurus inauris, assembly GCA_004024805.1. Taxonomy (NCBI): domain Eukaryota; kingdom Metazoa; phylum Chordata; class Mammalia; order Rodentia; family Sciuridae; genus Geosciurus; species Geosciurus inauris. Next base: position 88,708 of record PVHX01003272.1, on the reverse strand, counting down.
GGCTAGGGTATGGGGCGCTGGGCAGGAAACAGAAACAGAGGAGGCTGCCAGATAGATGGGAGATGTTGCTATCTGCAGAGCATTAAACCAACCTCGAGACCCTAATCCAACTTGCATGAGAACAGCAGAGCAACTTTCATTATCAATCTCATCCTGACAGAGGTGAAGAGCCCACAGAACCAAGGAGACAGCTTGTCATGAAAAATGTTAAAGATAGAAAGACTGGCGCACACGCCCGGTGACGTAAGAGTGCACACACACAGCCCTTAATGGGTGAGATTTCTCTTTTGCAGTCACAGCTCTAAATCTTCCAAGTGTAACATCCCCGAGCCTTCTGCAGAATTAATGACTCAAAAGGCAACTTCTAAGATTCTCTCTCACTCTGGGCAGAGGAGGAATCAAACAAGAAGGCTTTGTAAATACTTTGAAAATCAGCATTATGATCCCTAAAAATGTGACTTTTCAGAGAGAGTGTGACCATGTGGGACTTTCTGCCTTAGGTATACTCCAAAACAACTGCTCAGGGAATGAGTCTCTTAAAAAGCCATCTTATTTCAGAATGAGATACTATCTTTTTTCACAAGGTCCTATAAGTTCTAGAATGTTTGGCTGCCTGTACAATCTCCATGGGTCCCGTTCCTTCTTAGCTGAGTCTAAGATCCACCGTATTCAGTAGAGAGTGAAGATAAGTGAGGAAATTGTTAAAGACCTTCCAGGAAGGTCTGCAGATTTCTGTTTGCTCTTACAAAGTTAAACAGAGACATCTTGCCTATGCTTGCTAGGGTGAGGAAGAAAAAAGACCCAAAGGATACAGCACATATCATTTACCCTAGTCTCTTCCCAGTCTTTTTCTTTCCTAAACAAATATATATTCTTCAAATACATACTTCAGGTTAGAACAAAATGCTTATAACCAACTCAGCTTTGAGAAACAGTAACCCTGTGTTGGCTCATTTTCAGAATCAACAACCTTGGACTGACCTCTTTAAGTCTTTTAGAAAAGGGAAACCCAGGTTATAAAAACCACAGGGGAAAATGGAATCTATCTTGTGGTTCTAAAGTATATAATTAAGTCCCAATGTTGAGGCTATTTCAACATGCACGATTGCAAACAGTATCATTTTGAAAGTTGCATGATAATTAAAATGATAAGATTTCCTCCCAGGACCCTGCGATCTGAATAGCTTAAAGGGCTTCCAACTTAGAAGGGGTTTTTGCACGATGCCCTCAGCAATCAACCAAGAATCTGGCTTGGCAATCAACTTGGCCATGGATAAAGAATGCTTTGCCAATGGTATTCTAGATCCCACTGAATTCGTGCAGCTCAGCTCTGGAGCAGAGGAGAAGGTCAAGTCCATCCCCTGAAACACATCAACTGTTTTCAAGACAGAAAGCCAAGTACTGGGTAACTTAGCAAAGGCAATTTCTATCATCACGGTGGTCTCATCTACCAAGGGCAATGAATCAAAAACAAAATTAATAACAGCAATGAATCCACCACCAGAACCCTTTACACGTCCCTAGAAATGTCTATATTCCCAAACTTACTATTTTCCAGCTGCTCCTTGGCCCTCTGGAACCACTTACAACTCAAAAACACATGCATCAAAAACATACCCTGGATTTGGTACGGAGATCTGGTCACTTGGTCCTTATTAAAGACAAAACTGCCAAACAGGAGCTTACACACCTTGTGTCCATGACTTGCGTCGTTTTTAACAAATAGCTGAAGGAAAATAAATGCAATAAAAAGGCAAGAGCACTGCTTTCCTGTTGTTTAAACCCTAAAAGAGATGGGACTACTACAAGGAGAGGGAAAATACTTATGTCGGCTGAAGTCAGAGGTTTTGGAGAGAAAAGTCACAGACTTAAGTGAATGGAAGAAATAAGGGCAGGGGAAGAGGATTAAGGAATATGAGCTCAGGGCCTTGATACAGCAGTTACTATCCTCATAAACTTACATATTTTTTCTCCCTTCTGAGCTTCATTTCCCTCACTGGACAATTCTCTTAAGACATTTTCCTATGAACCCACAGTCCGAATATAGAAAAGAGTTCTATCTACAGATTCACTGGTAAACACCACCAAAGGAATAATTATGAAAAAAAACAATTAGTAGTTAGGTAATTTAAAGCATATGTATTGAGTTTTAAAGCACGTGTTGATATCTAATCAATGATTTCAAAATGTTATTAATGAGCTGGGCACAGTGGTGCATGCCTATAATCCCAGTGGCTTAAGAGGCCGAGACAGGGACATCTCAAGTTCAAGGCCAGCCTCAGCAACTTAGTGAGGCCCTAAGCAACTCAGAGAGACTCTGTCTCTAACTGAAAAATAAAAAAGGGCTGGGGAGGTGACTCAGTGGTTGAGTGCCCCTGGGTTCAACCCCTGGTACCAACATAAAAAAAGTTATTGATGAGGCAAAATAGATAGTTTAGGGACCCTTGTCCCAAGCCCTATTCCACCTTGATCAACAGAACTAACATGAGGCTAAGGATCTATCTTTCATCCTCTCCTGTTGCTATGATCGGAGGCCATAACTTTCCCAACTTATAAAGAAAAAGATTCTGTTTACCAAAACACTGTCCAATCATGCCAATAGGCATGATGCCAATAGGCATGCACAGAGACCATCCAGTTCACCTACAGTCACCCAGAAGGAAGAATCCCCCACCGAAGATCTCATACTTACTTCCTGTCTCTCACGCATCTAATGGAAAACCTGGGAATGGGCAAAAATGGCTGATGAACAATGAAGCATGATGGACAAGACGCAGGAATCTGTCAGTCACCCCTCACATAGCAAAAAGCCCATCAGAGGCAAACAAAGAACTCAGAAGCACATATTAACCCACACCCCATATGAGTTCCCAGGCAGATATTTCTGTCATGTACCCACTGCACACCGCGCAGGGTATCTTCTTCCAATACACTGTTTGATCTGCTCCTCTCTGTCTTGAGGAATCCTGACCGCCTGTGTACTAACCATCACCCAAGTTCCATGAAAATTAAGTCTTGACTTTTGTGGACTGATTTTACGATCTTTAGTTTGCCCATCTCATGCAAGTTTAAAAACTCTTCTTTGAAACATGATCTAGAGCTGATTTATGAGACACATTAGAAGATTACCTTCATTAATTCATAGTCACAATTCATTTTTGACGATAAACGGTATCGCCCAGCATGAGCACCAGCACTTACTGCAACTTGGCTCTGAACAAGTTTCCAAAAATAGAAAGCTGAGCTGTTGCCAAAAAACAAAATCCAACTTCAAAGGGCAGGGTTTACCAGCACTTAAAATATTCAGAGGGAGAAAGTGTAAGTCATAAAGAAAATTCCAAAGAAGAAGATACAGAAATGTTTAAAATAATAGTCAAAGTATGAAGAAAAGTATAGAATTTTGGAAGTGTCCATGGATGGAGCAGCCATGAGAGATCCTCTGTACTATAAAAATGACCTCTCATCCTATGTCACCAATCCGACCAAGACCTGTGACACTCTTCTCCCGCCTGGTGCCGTTGGACAAGTTCTTCCACTCTTTGGGACCCTGTGGAGTTTTCTGTTCACTTCTTCACGTCTAGACACAGTAGAACATTCCCTCTCTCTCAGAGGAAGACGTGTCTATTTAAATTAGCAGATCCCCAAAGGCAGACACCATCCTGTAGACCACCTTCTAGGAACTAGCTCAGGCATCCTGATATTATTTGTTCTGTGAATGGACATGTCAGGAGAGAAAGCTCCTCTCTCTCCTGCTCTGGGCTTTCTGTAAGAGAGTCCATTCTTGGAGATGTGCAAAAGGGTGCCTGTCTTTTAGGTCCTATGTGAATGTGATGAGGGACTGAGAACACCCCCAGGTGGCCTTGGTGAAGAGCCATATCAAGGGAGGTGAAGGACACAGAGGTATTGAAGAAACAAGGGAACAGAGAGACCGCAAGAGAGCTGAGATGGACTTAAGGGAAGATTTCTTTCTTTTCTGCTTAGGTGACCCTCTTTCTAAGAGACAAGGAGGATTTACAAAGGCTTTCCTAGCCTTGCATTTGAATACCTGACTCCACATCATGTACAACCACAAGAAGGGGATCCTCATTAGAATACATTATATTCCATATATGTAGGTCAAAATACATTCTACTGTCACGTATATTGAAAAAGAACAAATAAAATAAGATATTTAAAATTTTTAAAAAGAAAAAGTAATAATGAAATGATAGTGGTAATGCCCGGTTTGTGATGTTATTGGGGTGTGTGTGTGTTGGGGGCGTAATTGAATGAAATTATAAATGGGGAAATTGAGGCCCAGAGAGACTAAGTAACCTGAACAAATGACTCAGACAATATTTGAGTCCAGCAGCTGGCACAGGAAATATAAATATTCATCAATAAATATTCACTGACCTTCATAAAAATACTGAGTCCTATAAACTGAATATTCATCTTAACAGTCTTCATATACCTTTAGTACAGACCAAACATAATCGCTGTCCATCTTTTACTACGAGCTCCATCTAGGACACCGTGATCCCTCAGTGTCTGAGGGGTTCAAGGACCCCCCCCCCCACGCTTAGGATAAAATCTAATGATGCTACAGATGCATATATACCAGGGGATAGTATTTGCCTAGAATCCAACACATCCTTCTGTTTAAATCACTTGTAGAGGATTTACAATACCTAGTACAATACACATGCTAAAGAAATAATTTTAGGCAATAATCACAAGAAAAAAAGTCTATACATGCTCAGTTCATGCATTTGTTTTCCAATATTTTTTATCATGATTGGTTGAATCTGCAGATTTGGAACCCAAGGATACAAACAGACTATGGATGCTTTCATTTGTATCCTAGTAATTCTAAGTGGTACGTATTATTCTCTGCCAGTTTTACAGACGAGGCCATTCCCTCTCGAAGGATAAAATCAGTCGCTCCCCAGAGTCCACGACAGACTAGATCTGGAGACTTCTGACCTTGAATCTCATTATTCCCCATCTTCCTCCTCTACCTACATGTGCACAGAGATAAACCACAAGAGCTGAAGTGATACAGTTGAGGAATAAATATAAATCATTTAGGGAAGAGATGTGATTTCTGTACACACATGTGTCTGTGCTTTTGCAGATTCTGAAATGTGAAAAGAGGTTGGAAACCTGGACCTGGCTTTTCTTTCTTTCCAATGACATTGTGGAAGAAGGGCCTCGTAGCTTCCCATTGATCACAAATAAAGGGTAAACCTCAATGTTGTGGGTTTCAGCGAAGGGCGTTTATAAGAAAAAGCATTTTGCGTATTCCCTATAGGTGTAGAAAAAGATGCTGAGGACCAATTTTTAAATGGGACATCTTGAACAAATTATAGCAGAGGCAAATTTGAGGCCTTGATAATTTAAGTGTTATTTTTACTACTAATGTGAATTCAACCCTAGCAAATTAAAACAGGAAGAATTAATTGGATATGCAAATGAGATTATTCAGTATATAAATCTAATTACATACCAATTTGCTTTAACAGCATGAAAAAAGAATAAATTGTTCTATGTAAATTGATTGTCTTAAATAACCACCTGTAGCCCAACCAAAAAAAAATTGTCTTAGAAAAGCTATACTAGAAGTGTAGACGCCCAAATTAATAACATAATGTTCCTCACAGATCTTGTCACGAGAACCTCTTTACAATGAAATTTGCTCGTACTTTTGATGTACAATAAGGTATTATCAGGTTTCTAGCACATAAGGGAATAATGTCATCAGTTGGCTTGTTTTCCCCTAGAGCTCAATGGATGGATAAGACATGCTGATTTTTAAAGCGCTTAATGCTATCACACACTCTAGACATGAAGTCTGAGAAATTTTCGCATCTGAAAAAAAAATCAGGAAGAGAAATGGATCAAGTGTTCCGTCTTTGGTTAATTCGGCGGTGGCTCTCAAATCTACTTAATAAACCGCTTTCAGTACACTCCCAGACAACCCCCTCGACCACCCAACTGTACAATTTATTTTCTTTGCCACAGAATTTAGGCAAATAGGTTTTGAATACTTAACTGGGACGGGAGGAATTGCACCTTGGAAACAGAGTAATAAGCAGAGCAATGAGAAGACACAGGATGAGGGATTAGTTGGTTTTCTTGACATCAGGGACAGCCTGTGGTGGCCTGTGGCTCCAGCACTAGCATCAGCAGAACAGAAATATTTCCCGAGGGCACTCAGTGTGGGCCACACTAAGACTGGGTCCATTTTCAACAACGCTAGGCCAGAAAACTCAAATGTCTGAAGTTTCTAGGTTTCTTCTAAAGACCGCCCATAGAGGAAGTGCTGAGTCAAAATTCATGGATTCATCTTAAAAATACAATTCCACCCTAGTCTTGACGACTCAGATTTCGGCAGTGGTGTTTTGCAGGACAGAGGATGTATCTGAACCTCTGAAAGCCTGTATCTGAACCGAGTGACTGACAGACAGGCAGAACCAGGCAAGCCCAGCAAGAGCCGTGTAATCTACTGCTTTGGCTCTGAGATTCAAGAGAGGTTCTGAAAAGAACTCCTGAAAGTACTAGAAACCTAAATCTACGCAGCGTATGGTCATAACAACTGCAACGACTTCCCCAAGGAAGACTCTTCTCCTTTATCATGAGGACAAGTGCTGTTGGACAGCTGCTCAGTCCGACATCAGCAGTGACAGCTGGCACTGTTTTTGGGAGCATCTCTGATAAAGTTCTGTGCTTTTGGGGACATAATTAGAACTTTCCTTCAGGGCCTTCCTTATCTGTCCTTCTTTCCTCCCTGGCAAGGAGGAACACAACTGGGGAGGAGAGTCCAAGAGCAAATGCATGTCTGTTATGGATTGGATGTGGGGTGTCCCCCAAAAGCTCAGAGAAAAAAATGATTTGGTTGTGACAATCTGAACCCAAGCAGTGAATGAATCCCTTGAAAGGGATTAATTGAGTGGTACCTGAAGTGGTGGGTGTGGCTGGAGGAGGTGGGCATTGAGGGCATGGCTTTGGGGTGTATATTTGTATATGGCAAGTGGATTCTCTCTCTGTCTCTGCCATCTGATGATCTGTGGGCTGCTTGCCTATGCCAGTCTCTTCTGCCATGATGTCCTGCCTCACCTTGAGCCCTGAGGAATGGAGCCTGCTGTCTATGGACTGAGACCTCTGAAACTGTGAGCCCCCAAATAAACTTTTCCTCCTCTACAGTTGTTCTGGTTGGGTCCTTTTCATCACAGCAGCAAAAAAGCTGACTGAAACAATGTCCAAGAGCTGATGCATGACCCCCATGCTGCTCTTGGGCTAAAGCTAAAGGAATCAGAAGGAAGCATCCAGGTCGGTGACGGTGTCTTGGGCTGAACCTACAATCCAGACGGCAGCCTTGATCCGAATAGAACAGAAAACAAAGTGCGGTGATCAGATACGAGGGGAAACCGGGTTTAATTCCGGTGAGAACACGTGGATTTGAATGAGAGGAAGCTCTCCCAGAGAAGCTCCCCACACTATAATGAACAGCTGTGGTCACTGCAGAGGTACTGCCGGGCCTTGTCCAGGAAGTCAGGATGCCTTTGACAGCTAAGCAGTAGTGTGTTCTTTCTCTGCTCTTTGTAGCACAGCTCTGAACACGCAGCCCCAAACACAGACTGCAGTATCAGTGTTGACTGGTTTCAGCCATAGCTCTTCTCTCTACCTGAAATTTTGCCATTTATATATTTCTTTGCTCACGTCTTCTCCAGCTGAAAGGTGAGCAGGGGTATCTTGTCTGTAATTGAACACGGTGTTGCCCACTCTAGGCACTCTGGAAACACTCTCGGTGGGGCATGCCTACTAGAGAACACAATTCCATTAGAGTTCCCTGACACTAAAGCATTATGGGGTCGCCTGAGGGGGACAGATGAATCCATGGGGCTTAAAAGGGCTCTGTGGACTGAGACTGTTTGACTTGCATAGTTGAAGCCCTTCCCACTTGACAGGTTTCACGTGCAATGCTTAAAAGGAATTACTTCAGTGCAACCTCATACCTGCCCCATGAAGTGTACTCTACCATAATTTCTACTGTCTGGGACACCGAGGTTCAGAATGGTTAGGCTGCATTACCAAATCACACAGTAGCCTCTCTGTTGGTGGATTGCAGAGACCCAAGGAATCAGCATCTATTGAGTCTTAAAGTGCAAGAAAAACTTTGATAAATGGATGGGTAAAGAAGGAATAGCAGTAACAAACACAGAAAGACAGAAATATACAAGTTTGCACCTTTCACTTATAGAAATAAATATTTGTATGATCACTGAGCAGAAGAGTGATTGAGTATCCCAAGTATATTAGACTTGGCCATAATATAAACAGATACAGAAAATGTACATACATACTTGCATCTAGGTATACACACCTATGCAAAAATCTGCTAAGGCTGGAAGACATTGGCTCTGAAGAGCATCAGTGAACTTTCTATAATTTAAGTGGTTTATTTGAGGCATGAGAGTATCTCCTTCTTTCCAAAGTTTTCATGAAATATTTTGAGCTCCATCAAAGTTAAGGTGTAAGAGAAATACAGATGTAATTAAATGTATTGTTCACCATAAATGCAAATATGGATTGCAATATGACTGGCTTGAACAGTTCCATCTGTCAATTTCAGGCTATGACAGAATCCTAGAAATATTCCTTCCTGGCATCACATAAGCTCTGGCAAACCAGCCAGGAGTACAATTTTTAAAAATTCACCTCCAGGATACCAAGCTGCATTGCTGTCCACTCTGATGCAAAGGTCTGCTCCAATTTGGGGTGGGGCAGCCATTCTGAGGAAGCATCTGTAACCAGGGATGTAGACTGGGGGCGTCCTATGCACACGTATCAACGGAAAGGAAAAGGAGAACCAGGTTTAAGAGTGAGGCTGAAAACACTGGGAGTGGAGGAACTTCTCCACTAGAAAATTTATTTGCACTTATTTGACAAATGTTAAGATTGTTTTAATGAAAAGAGTTCCTGCAGTTAGCGGAAAGAAGAGAAACGAGATGTTGAAATGCAAACGCTGATTTCGGGATGATTTTAACGTTTCCTGCTTTCGTGTCTCTGTGAAAACTGTGAACAATGTGTTCTCCCTGACAGTATGAACAGAATGCATACAAGACATCTGCCATCTATGTATTGATGAATTCAGTAGGGTTTTTAGTATGTGCCACAGTGAAAATACCTATCGTACTTAATAGAATGATCTGGCAACAGTCAAGCACAGGACAGCATTTAATTTCATCCATCACTACAACCTGATGCCTTCGGTGCATTTTTAACAAACACAGATTTGCAGTGGTGTGTTGCATAATTTCGTGGGTACTAATGAACACATTGAGTCTTAATGAGCAACCTGACAGAATTCTTCTACCCGTGTGCCAAGGCAGAATGGAGAAATCAAGGAACACTTTCAGGACCACCGTCCGATTGTTCTCCCTCCTGGTTAATCATCCTTATTTTCTTCTTCTCTTATCCTCTGTCCATCTCTCTGAAGTTACCTCCTCTCAGAGAGAAAAGTAACCTGACAAATGTGACTCCTTTAGAAAGAGCCACTGATGAGACTATATAATCCTAGAAACAGCTGCATTGTGAGAAGGGCTTCTGCTTCCAAAGTCAATCAGCAAAAAGGCCCTGTCCATCAGGGGCAGAATGTCTGATAATGAGGATGGAATGTGGGTCTTACTTTTTTCACCAGGACCTTACTCGTGTTCCCCATATATATGCATGAAAAGTGTGTATTGTGCGCGTACATGTATGATAGACACATGTGTGCATGTGTTTACACACACGTAATGGGCATGTGTGCACATACAGGTGTTTTGCATGCGTGCATGATAGTGTACATGTGTGCACATAAATGTATTTATATGCATACACGTGTTATATACACATTTGTGGTAGGCATGTGTACACACGCATGTGTTTATGCATGCACATGTGATTGGTGTGCATGTATATGTATACATATATGTGACAGCTATGTGTGTGCCTACACATGGATTTATATATACACATGTGATAAGTATGTTTGGATGTGTTTCTATATATGCATGCGATAGGTGTGCAGGTGCATATGTATGCATTTATACATGCACATATGATAGGTATATGTGTGTTCCTATATACATATAATAGGCATGTGTGTATGTGTATTTGTTTACATATGGACTGTGATAGGCATGCATGTGCATGTTATGCATGGATATGCACACATATCCATCAATGTGTGCAAAAGGGCTATGTATGTGTGTGTAAGTATTTGCATATATACACATAGAAGCTGCCCCTGGACATTACAGGACTGTTTCTGTGTCTAGCTATTTATACCACAGCTGTTTAGTTTGGGGAGAGTTCCTGGGGGCTACCTACATTGCTCCATCTTCCTTTCCCTAAAGGACCACATCGCATAACCACTGGCTCCTGACCACATCCTTCAGCTTCCTTCCTATCCTATCCGTCTCTTGACAGCATGATCCCTGCCAGACATACTTCTGTACAAAAACTGTTTTCTCCTCATTCCTTCCACGCTAACCCATGATGGCCTTACAGAATGTCTGAAAACAGACAGTGCTGCGTCCTAGGAAGCCCTGTGCTTTTGATCTGTTGTTTCGACAGCAGTTTTCATGTATGATGTGCAAGCGTTTGCTTGTGCTATTCAATTTAAGCTCCAGCTTGTCACCCTCCACCATCATGGAATGAATTCCCCAACACTGCCATTGGAGAGTTTAGAAAGCTTGTGTGCAAAGAAAAGCAGTATCAGATGATTCTGGTACTCATTTGTAATCTTTAGATTCCGGTACTCATTTGTAATCTTTACCCCCCAGCTACATCCCCTTCAAGTCAGACAAAAGCAGATTTTGTTTTACATATAAATGTTGATGATTTTCACTGTGAGTGTTTTTGGTTCATTGAATTCAATTAACTAAATTCTTTAAAAACCAAGTGTGTATTTTGTGCCTTTTTGAAAAGTCTAGCTCTACCAAAGGGTGAGGGAGGTGGAAGTCAAAGAACTTTCTTTTTCCTGAAGCTATTATAAAAAAAACATGTCCAAACAACCAGTAAGTTCAGTTAAGCATTCAATAATTTGGCTTTATGTGCACAAAGCCAGCTAACCAGTGAGATTTTTCTTTTCCTTTTGGTATTTCAACTTTATACAGAAATAGCAGTAGCAAAAAAAAAAAAAAAAACAAACCCACTTTATAAAACATAAATGTATTAAACATTTTCCAATTTATTGGTTTATCTCAGAAAAAGTAAAATTAGTTATTTGTTCATTCATTCATTCATTCATTCAATACTCATTGAATGCTTGTTCTGTGCCAGGCACTGGGTTTCATAAACAAAACAAAGACACCTGCCCTTGAAGAACTTAGAAGTAAATATAACAAGCAAGCAAAATGTGTCAAGTGTTGTAAGTTTATCAAATTATAGGAAAAAGAAAAAGCAGGAAGGATCAGGAGGATTCATGAAGAAGGAGGGAGGTGGATCAGGTGCATCAGGAAATAGTGTTCAGGACGAGCCCCATAAGGAAGGGGAAATATCAGCAAAGCTTTCAGGAGGACTTGGAGTTAGCCAAGCACTGATCTCAAGGAAGGGTAGATCATGGCAGAGGATGGGAAAGCAGATCCAAGGCCAGTAAGCAGATAAAGCCTGCCCCATTTGGGGTAAGGCCACCAGCGAGATCAGAATAAAGGACAGGACAGAGTGGAACAGAATCTGGAGGACAGGCATTTGCTAGGGGCAGGGGCTCAGTGCAAGTCAAATGCCAGGCTGGAGGAGGACTTTGGTTTTGCTCTCAGGAAAATATGGAGTGGAGGCAAAATTTCTAACAAAGGAAAGGCATGCTCTAGTTTACTTTTTTGAAACCACTGCCCTGATAGTTGTGTTGAGAATAGATTGTAGGGAGCAAAAGGGAGACCGATTAGGAGGGTGTGTTGCTACATCAGTGGAGAGACGCTGGCTGGTGGCTTGGGTCACCATGAGAGTGTGATTGACAGGGAGAACTAGCAGGATTCTGGAGATATTCAAAAGGCAAAGCCATAGAAGAGCTGAGGAACTTGACAGAAAGGAAAGAATGGAAGAGGAATCAAAGGTTTTTGTCTAAGAGGCAGAAAAGAGGAAGTTGCTCTCAAGTGAGATAAAAAAAATATGCAGGTGAACCAGGTTTGGGGGAGCAATTCAGGAGGCGGGGCCGACATGCTGAGTTGGAGTGGAGTGTATCACGCCTGCCACTGTGTGGCTAGCTAAATAATTTCAAAAACGATCTATATTTTTTCATGTGCAAAAATTCACTCTGATGTGGTTTGAGAGTTGCAACCAGAATTACAATAAGTCTTAGAACTACCATAGGACCCAGCAATCTGTCTTCTGCACACACACCTCAAGGGAATACTACCTTGAAGACACCTCTGTGTTCCTGTGATCATTGTGCCAATGCCTGCAAACACCAAGATACAGAAACAACCTAAGTGTCCATGGATGGATGAATGACTCAAGAAACATATGTACAATGAAATATCATGCATCCCTAACAAGAAATGACACTGTGCCTTTTATCAGAGTGTGTATGCACCTGGTGGTCATCATGCTAAGTCAAATAATTCAGATACAGAAAAAAAATTGCATGATATCACTTATACATGCAATCTTAAAAAAAAAGCCAAATATACAGAGGTAGCGAACAAAAGAGTGGTTACTGGCATGGGGAAGGGGAAGAAATAGGGAGAGGCAGGTCACAGAATACAAAGTATACAGGATGCCTAAGTCTAGGGACCTAAGGTACAGCAGAAGGACGATTGGTCATAAAGTGGTACTGTGTGTGGGATCCATGCTAAACGAGGGGATTTTAGCTGCTCTCACCACAAAAACAAAACAAAATAAAACAAAACATGGCTAACTACGTGAGATGATGGATATGTTAATTTGCTTCACTACAAGAACCTATCTATCTGTACCCCATAACATCATTTTGTATAACTTACATAAGCACAATAAAATCTATTTTAAATTATTTATTGATTACTAATAGCTTTTTTATATTAAAAAAAACATCAGGGCCATGTCTGAATTTATGGCAAAAAGTGAAACATAAGAACCAAATATCAAACCATGACAGACACCTTTAATTTGAACCTCTTGTCCTTTTTTGATCAAGTCAGACTCTATCCTAAATTTGAAGGACTTAAAGATGTTTAAGCCATACCTAAATCTTACCGAAACGAAACCACCCTTTTCTGCTACAGCCATACTGGAGGGAAAGGTACAGCCCTGAATCACCTGGAACCAGAAGCTTGAAGGTAAAAATCAGGAAGAGAGGAAAAAGTCATCAAAGGACCCAAAAAGCACTGGAAGATTTCAAGGAGGGACTCATGAATCTGAAGGCAAATGTAATGGAGAAAATTTTCCAGTAAGGTGAAGTTCAATTCAAGCAAGAAAAAAAAAAAAAAAAAAAGCTACTGTTTGTTAAAATCTTGCCATGTGTGTCGAACCAAGTTTGGAAGTTCAGACATGTAGCTCACTAAGATCTGTCATTTATCTACCTCTCTTATAGAGGCAGAGTTTATTAGAGGAAGAGATCAGCCATGGCCCAAGGTCATCCAGATTAACAGTGCAATGGTTTTTGAATCTGGTCATGACTTCTACATGCGATCAAAGTCAGATGAAGGATCACTAAGAGTCGCTTCTGCAACTGGGGACTAGAGGTTTCGGAAAAGTACTAGATCGAGGCAGTCACAGGCATGACCATGACATGGCGGGTCTAGAGGGAGGTCGGGCAGATAGACCTGGGTCATATTCCTGGGGACAACTGTAGTTCAAGAATATAAGCTACTGGCCAAAGATTGAGGAATCCTGGGAGTTAAATAGCAGAATGGAAATGAGGCGGAGCAGGGAATGCAAATCCCATGAGGGATATTCCAAAGTTCAGTGATATTTCCTCTTGAGGCAAGGACTCAAGGATGACATGCTTGGGTTCCTGCACCACACAAGCTTAAAGAAGAACAGCTAAAACGTGTGCCCTGTATTAAATTTTTAGCAATAAGTCAAATGAAACACGAGCTTATTAAAATGGTTAACAACTCTGCATGTAAAGAGGAAACGATATACTCATTTACAAATAATTAAAAATAGATATAGATATATACAGAGGGCTGTACTGTTCATTCTAAAGCAACTGCATTTGTAGTGAATAATGTTGTTTTGTCCTTCAGCAGCAAATGTATTTGAATAAAATAGAAACAGTTTTCATAAAATTTGATGCTTTCAAACTCCCATGCTTATGATTCAGTTAGGATTTGATAACACCATTTGGGTTTCATTTTGGATACGAGGAGGAGAGTAGTTATAAAGTCATAAACAGGTGTAAAGTTAGATCAGGGAGCCTGGATATTGCCCAATAATAGCATGCACTGAGAAGTACTTTTTATTTATTTTCTAAACCATTTCATTTTCAGGTGAACTCAGGGAGTGGAGAGCAGAGATCATTTCTGGTTTGTATTCTGTGTGAGGTGAGCAGGTCTCTGAACAGGTTGGAGGTCTTACACTTGTCAAGCGATTGCATGGCCCCTAAAGGCTCTGAGCGTTCATCTTCCAAGTCTAATTGAACCAGACAAATTTCATGCTGCTCAGCAGGAAGACAGGGGACGGACAGGAGAGGGGATGGCATGCATGCCCGCGGCTGGTGATGGAGGGGGGTTCTGAGGGTGTGTGGGCCTGACTGTCTTGTCTTCCCTCTCCTGATGGCTGGTGGCAGCTCCTATCAAGATCAAAGACTCTTGCATGCTCTAAATAGGACCAGAAGAAGTTGGAGCAGGAAAATTGTATGGCAGGTGCTGGAGGTGCCTCCCAACTCACAAATCATTCTGTGGGGCCCCTTGTGGGAGCTTCCAAAAATAAATGGAGGACAAAGGACAGAGATAAATGGGATCCAGTTATTTCATCATGAAGCAGCCAGTAGACACATGGGAAACAGATTATTATAGATGCATGAAGGCGTGTGTAGATACCCATATGTAGTATACCTTTTTATGTTTGCTCATAATATCATAATTTTCAAATTATATTTTAACAGGAGAGAAGGCATGCCTAAAATTCTTCCCAGAGAAAAACAGTGTGGGAGTTAGAACAATTAAGAGAAAAAAAATTTGATATCAAATTAAAGTTTGGGAAGCTGGGCATGATGGCATATGCCTATAATTCCAGCAGCTCAGGATGCTAAGGCAGGAGGATCTCAAGATCAAAACCAGCCTTAGAAACTTAGTGAGGCCCTAAGTAACTTAGTGAGACCTTGTCTCAAAGTAAAAAAAATTAAAAGGGTTGGGGATGTGGCTCAGTGGTTAAACACACTTGGGTTCAATCCCTGGAACCAAAAAAGAAAAAGAATTTTCTTCAAATTAAAGTTTGGTAGCTCACACTGAACCTATTTTGTGCTATTATAACAGAATACCACAGATTGGCTAATTCAGAAGGAACAGAGATGTACTTCTTATGGTTCTAGAGGCTGGCATACCCCAGAACCTATATTCTATATTTTTCTATATTCTTCTTGCTGTCTTTTTGTATCGCCCCCTGGTGGGAAGCAGAGGGAAAGACAGTAAGCATGGATACAGGTGTGCGTGCTAGAGAAGGGGGAGAGGCAGAGGACTCCTCCTGTGGGGAACCCTCTGGTTATAAATAACTCATTCCTATGGTAATGACATTCTGAACTTTGGAGGACATATGCAAACTGTAGCACACCCTGATGGTTTGCTTTCTGTTTGTTTGTTTGTTTTTAACTTTTATCTCTCTTTGGAGATTGTCACATTGACCCATCAAATTTTTCAAGAAGATGTAGAGGGAAAGGAATTTTAGCAGTTAACCAGAATGAAAGAATTGTAAGTAGAGAGTGAACAGTCTCAGTTTCAATGTTATCCAACAACATAGTTCAACAGAAAATAAATATTCCACGGAAACTTGAAAATTCCCATGGAGGTTCAGAGAAGAATACTAATCTGCATTTGGATATTTAAAAAAAGTCATCCTTTCAATAACTGACTCCTGCTATGTCTTAACTTGAAAATAATCTTCATCCCAATTCTGGATTAAAAAGAAATGCCTGTCATATGTTTAATGAGTAGAATTATTTATAGATGTTGTTAAAAATAATATCCTTCTCTAGAACCCTACACATCTAGCATTGAATATTCTCTGAAACAGCATTTTCCTAGGAAGCAATACTTATTTGTTGTAATAAACAAGTACGACTACAGACGCCAGCCAATAATTTTTTGCTACTTAAGAGAATTTTTTAAAAGTCTAATTCTCTAGTATTGAGTCTTTAAAGACTAGTTCAAGTGGAGTAGCGTCTAAGAAAATGCCACAGAGTGAATGTTAATATATTTATACATAAGGCTAATACATTTTTCATTTAACGACAGAGTGGAAGCTAATACATTTGTGTAGTGAAACTAATACATTTTTCATTACCTAAAACGCATAGTAGATGGTTCCCGAGTTACTAATGAATTTACATGAGATCCTCCAAAGAACTTGGAAACAATTTTAATGGTTTTCCAACCACTGTGTTCGTCTGCTCACGAAAAAACAATGATCAGAAAGGACAGCATAGGATTTGTAGGGAGTAGGCAAGCATGTCTTTGTCTATTGATGATCTGAACAGGATCAAAAGGTAATGGAAATTAAAGTAGAAAGACTCTATTACTTTACTGTGAGTATTCCATTTCTTCCTTTCATTCCCTGACACGGGACAAAGAAAATGCTCCCGCCACCCTACTTCTCCTTCCTAAAAGGGAAGGAAGACTTTGAGGTCAAGAGCAGAGCCCCACTGACTTTCGGAATTAACCTCATGCTGGCAAGCTTATGAACACGATACTTTTGCTTTCTTGGGGACTTGGATAGTCTGAAGACAAGTATGATTGCTTAGAGGACACTTTGGATCCAGCTGTTTTTATGATTACATGGTTATCACTAATGCAACAGACATATGAGATACTTTTTGAAAGATCTCCACCCAATCAAAAGATATACTGCCTGTCTCCAATGGATAGAAGCTCCAAATCCAGCCTGAATTCTAGATGCAGAAGATAAAGCAATGGATTGATAGACCCAAAGTCCACCAAACAGAACTTCTCACAACTTAGAAGTTGGACCATGTGCTGATATCTCTGTGTATTAAATATAGACAGGAGCAGATTTTGGAGGTCAGGTTCTGAATGTACCTAGTGAGGTATCATAAAGCGTCCTAGGAGTTTATCCATTCAGCAAACCTTCTGGATGAATCTGATATCCAGCAGGCAAGCCAGGCAGGGATGGTTCTATACACTGGAGACGGGGTGCTATCTGCACTGTGAACCCCTCCAGGGCTGTGTGCTGGGTAGCAGGCCTTGGTGGATTATAGCTGATGTTTAGAGGACTGAATTCCTTATACACAGATGGCTAATGATTTCACAACCTGAAATCATTCTTCCAACAAGGAAACCATAAACACACAGAAGTCTATTTTTTTTTTAATAGAGCAACTTGAAGCCAAAGTCAGATACTGTACAGCCTCAAATATATTTGTCATTACTTATAATGTCTCCATTATCAGTTATTTGGGTACTTGAGACAGTATGGACTGATGGTTAAGAGTGTATGTGGTGTTTAGATTCGGATCTGGGCACGCATTAGCAGAGTGACCTCAGATAATTTACTCAGCTTTTCTGTCTCTGGATCTCATCTCCCTAAGACAAAGAGAACACGAGTAATATACACCTTATGCAGAGTCAAGATAAGTAAGGGCAGAGCTCATGCTATGTGGCTGGCACACAGTAGCACTGAAGACCCTTCAGTGTCATTGATAAATGTAACATCCATGCATAAAATACCCACTAAGAGCCCTTGGATGGTCCCCTTCTTCATGACACTGTGGCACAGGGCCCCTTTGGATAAAGGTGTAAACCTGAAGCTCGCTGAGTAGGTTTTGATCGCCTGGTGATTCTCAGGGCTATGTGGAGCATGCTTCTGGATAGTGAGGGACATATTTTACATATATGACCCCAGAGGACAGGAAAGCACTCCACCTAACGCTCCACCAAAAAACAATGTGTTCCAGCCTTCTGGAGAAATTCAGAAGTGTTAGATTCACTGAAAGGCAACCAGTCGGTCTGTAATGTTGCCTTTACCCTGAAAGGTTTGAATGTCATTTTGTCTCTGAACTGTTTTTAGCAATGAAACTCTGAATAAGATAGAACTACACAGGCCCAAAAAATGTACCAGATAAGCACTCAGAGAATTAAACAATTAATAAAATAGAGTCTCTCTTTTTTATAAATGTACAGATCAAGAGAGAAAGCAGACATAATGCAGCTGAAGAAGAATGAACTGATTTTGAATACAGCACAGACTTTGGATTCTTACACACTGGGTTTGAATTTTACTTAAGACTTCTTGGTTGATCTGGCTTCCATTTCCTCAGATAAAACTATATTTTTAAAAATTAAATTATTTATATAGGAATCCCCCCAGTACAGTGCATGATCACAACTATAATTATAGGACAGGAAAATTGAGCTCTGAATACCACTGGGGGTGTAGACTGAAGGGTCTCCTATAGTGCATGGTAATGCTTAGTGGGTGTCTTGTCCTGGGATTATGGGATGTATTTAACATCACATTCACTTCCTTTTTAGTGCATATGAACATCCTGCTAATCTCGGGGGGTTACTAAAACATTTGTGAGGCTCACTAACAGAAGCCTTCTACTAACTGCACATGGCTATACATAATAAATGAAGTCCTTCAAAACGCAATGTTCACCACAAGAACCCATCATGCTGTGTGGATTTTAACCTCAGCTTCACCTCTTGCCTTTATTCTGCCTCAAGCTCCTTTCTTGACCTGGCAGCCCGAGTTCCCGAGTGGCAAACACAGAAGACAAGCATTCAGCATTACATTAGAGTCCCTGCTTTTGGAAAACATCATGCAGACTTCATTTCTGGAGAAGGCAGGGGAAATTTTGCCTTAAATTATTTCTGCTCACACAATCAGCCAATAAGGATGAGATCTGATGGGAACGCAAAGAAAATGTTTATTTAATTAGGTCGGTCAATATTAAATGGAAGTAAAATATGCTATCTTTGAGGAAACTCAAATGTACTTGATGAAGTAGAGTGAGTAACTCTTTTTACCCAGGTAAATCTTTGACTAAACCTAACAAGACTCCTGAATAATAAATAACTTACATAATTTAAAATTTTATGTATTTTTAAAGAGGGAGACTATTCAATTATTGCTAGTGTTCCTAAGATTTGTTCAATGCATCACATACACATATACATACACACATACACAAAAACTCTTCATTGGAAAGATACAGATGTATCACGGGAATTTCTATCAAATTTTACTGTAATTTGAGAGGAAAATTAACAATGTTAAGTTACTGGTTGTTTTTTACCATGATTTATGACTTACATACTAATCAGGGATAATAGTATGTTGGGGCTATCATGCAAGGTAAAGGCTTTAGTATCATATGAAAAGATAATAAATATTTTAGTCTCACATGCCCTTTTTTGCTATATTCAATATTGAATCCTGACACTGTAGCCTGACAGTGGTCATAGATAACATGCAAACCAATAGTTGCATTCCAATAAAACTTTATTTACAAAATAAGTGGAGGGCCAGATTTGGTTGGAGAGCCAGTTTTGGTTTGAGGCCCTAATTTACTGGCTCTAGGTAAAGAGAAAAGGTAAATTAGCAAAGTATACGTGTTTTCTTAAAGAGAAATATAGAAGAAAGCTTCAAGTTGAGTTTCTGGGGTAGAACTGGTAGGAGAATGACCACAGATTGATATTTGCAGTATGATTTATCCCAGAGTATCATGCTATTTCTAATAATTTGTTTTCCCTTTAGAAAATAACAACACAACAAACAAAATCACCCAGTATCAGCTCAAATACACATCATATATTATACCTTTAAACAATTTGGGGCATGACGGAAGTAGAGAATATTTCACGAATTGTAGAAGCCCAAAGAAGACCCATAAACTATGTCAGACTAAGTGGGTTCATGCTAAAACCTGGGCCTTCTTTTTTCCTTTAACAAGTTTACAAAGTTATGTGACCAGCCTTCAAGACTACTGCACCCCTGGAGAGGACCAGAAGTCTGACCATCAACCTGGCATGAGACAGACCAGGGCCACAAATCTTCATGAGAAATTAGAGAAATGAATCTAGAAGTTGAGCACTAATCATCTTCCTTAAAAAATAAGCTATTTGGGGGGCTGGGATTGTGGTTTGGTGATAGAGCACTTGCCTGGCATGCACGAGGCACTGGGTTCGATCCTTAGCACCACATAAAAAATAAATAAATAAAATAAAGATATTGTGTCCATCTACAACTAAAAAAAATTTTAAAAAATAAGCTATTTGGAAAAAAAAAAAAAAGGTTATTGCTCAATTAGATGCTCTGTTAATCTACTCAGGCTGCCCGAACAGAACACTATGCAGCTTAGACAACAGAAACTTTCCCCCTAACCTTTCTGGAACTCCAAGTCCAGGGTTCCCCAGGACTACCAAGATTAAGGGGCTGGCAAGGTTGGGTCTGGTGAGGGCTCCTTCTTGGCTCCAAGGTGGCCATCTTCTCTTTGTGTTTGCAAAGGGTCTCACTCTGCACGCATTCCTGCTGGCTGACCCTCTTATCATCAGGAATACACTCATGTTAGATGAGAGCTGTCCTCTTCTTACCATATTTAACACCAATTACCTTCTCAAAGTCCTTTTCTGCATACACAGTCACATCTGTGAGAATTTCATTTAGGAGGGGACACAGTTCAGTCCATAATACATGTCCATTTCAGATAATTTTCCATACACAATTTCAGATAACTGACCAAATTAAACTAGTCTGAAGGTCCACAGTAGCAGCACTCTGATATTTTGTCCACACAATTGGAGTTTTCTCAGAAAAAGAAAGAAAATTATCTCTTTTTTTAAAATTTTTTAAAACTTTTTGGTTATGTCCCATTCCAAATTTCTCCAACCAGGAAAAATTATTTTGTGATAAAAAAAAAAAAAAAACCTCACTTTTATGGTTATGCCCATTTCCAAATAATCACAAGATAAGGTTTCTTTCACTAAGGTAGTTCCCACTGGCTACAAATCATACATAGAACTACAGGTTGTGAGATGTTCAACTGATTTTTGAAGTTTTCGATCTGATTTTTTTTTTTTTTTCCAATTTGGGAGCATTGAGAGCTTTTTTGCTCATTTCACTGACACTGATAAAGGCGACCATGGGGAAAAATTCCACTTCATCATTGCCTACTGATGGTAATCAGAGAAATTTGGAAATCTTCTCTCAATAGTCACTTAGATTGGCACAAAACTACATGAGATACCCATTGCATTCTGTCTAGAGTGGGAAATAGTCTCATGAATCAAATCTTTTGAAGACATTTTCCCCTCCAAGGTCAGAGCATTGTGGAATAGCAAAATTGGTCTCCGCAAGTCATTTCTCTTAAGGGGTCCTGCTCCAGTTCCTGAATGTGCAGCTTCAGCTCTCCTCCCTGTTACCAGGGTTCCCCAGGACTGCCTCCCACCACCCAACTGGTATCTAATTCCCTCTCATCTGAACTGTTCCTTTGGAAAGAAGCTGATAAACTGATATCTCTGAAAAGGGTTAGGACCAAACCTGTTCAGATACACTGAGCCTCCTGCCTGCCTCCCTGCCTCTCTGCTTTAGCAGGGACTGCTGGAGGGAACAATGGCTTAGCCAACAGTCGGATGATGTGACAGAGATAGAGTTTCATATTTGCCAGACCAAAGGAAGAGACACTACAAGCCACCAAAGCCACGTCCGACACCTCTCAACTCACACGAAGATGCAAACCCCTAACCTATTTATACACAAACTTGTCACCTCTACGAGGATCCAACAATGCCAAAAAACTTGATAATGACAACGTTTTTAATCCTGAGAGATACCTGTTGATAGAACAAAAGCTAAATCACATCCTCCAAATCTGTAAAGAATTTATCCTTCATTAATCTTAAGATTCATAATACATTTATTTTTAACTAGTGAACTGTGACCTATTCGTGAAAACAGAAAGAAAAAAACACCTAATAGTCATGGCAATGCCATTTCTAAAGATGACAGAATTCCTTGCTCAACAAAGTCTATTGCCACCCTAAGGTCAGCATAATAAAAAGATTAAATATATTTAAGACCTGATAGCTTCGTGGTAGGGGACACTAGAAAATAAATGTAACAGGCAAGAAAGACTTAGTAAGATCCAAGTCAGAACTGTGAGAAATGCAAAGTCTGGTGGTCCATTTTTAGAATATTCAGCCTTGGTTGGATCCAATGATAGCTCCTCCCTTTTGCCCACCCTAACTCTAAAATTAGCCAATCACGTAGACAGTAACCCCGAATCCTCCAATCAGAGTGAAGGGCGGGGCTGCATTGGGTTAGAGACAGGAGCAGACGGATCTCCTGCCCAGGTGTTTGCTAGCCAAGTTTCGGTAGCACGCCCTTGTGCCAAAGTTAAGTTTTGCCTCGCCCACCCATTTTGGAGCATGCGTTTGATTTCCTGCAGCATTTCATTATTTATAACAATGCGTACTTTCCAACTTGATGAAAGAAAGTGGCTCACTGGTCGAGTGCCCCTGAGTTCAATCTCCAGTATCCCCCACTATGCACCCCCAGCCAAAAAAAGGGCATGAAAATAGATTTACTTCTATTTATCACCCTTGAATCTCACCCTGAGACATGGAAAAGGTGGGGAATGCTAAGCCGGTGAGAAGCCCAGACTTGGCTTCCGCCTTCTCCAGATTTTGTATTTCTAGCATCTAGTACATCTGAGTAAACAAACAAATTGTCCTAGCCTCTTAAATTAGAAGAAAATGCCATGGGAACATTAAACTTTTATTAGCTAAAGATTCTAAGCAATCTGAGTAATTACAGGCAATTTTCTGTCTGTTTGTTTTTTTTAACCAGAGTTTAGCCATAGATTAAACATGTAAAAACAACCAATTCCAAGTCAACACAACTCTTTTTTCTCTCCTCATGATTTTTTTTTCCTTTCTAGGTGATAGAAAGGGTTAGTACGGAATCCAGCTTAATTCTAAGAAAAATAGACTGTGGAGTTTTTTTTACATAAGACACAAACCATAATCATAAGGAAAGAGCTTACCAGGCTCATCTATGTTCAGAAGAACCCAAATACAAGTGAAAAGGTCAAGAAACCGGGAGAAGATATGTACAACACACAGAATTAGAAAGCGTCAGTGTCTAGAATATTCAGAACTTCTCCAGATTAAGGAAAAAACAAGCAATACACAGAAGATAAATGAATGACCAATAAAATGAAATTAAAATTTAAAATTATATTGAAGCCAGGCACAGTGGCACACACCTGTAATCACAGCACTTGGGAGACTGAGACAGGAGAATCGCTAGTTCAAAGCCAGCCTCAGCAATGGCGAAGCGCTAAGCAACTCAGTGAGACCCTGTTTCT
This sequence comes from Geosciurus inauris, assembly GCA_004024805.1. Lineage (NCBI taxonomy): Eukaryota > Metazoa > Chordata > Mammalia > Rodentia > Sciuridae > Geosciurus > Geosciurus inauris. The sequence goes on along the minus strand of PVHX01003272.1, from coordinate 65,217 downwards.
ACATAAAACACAAAATAGGGCAGGGGATATGGCTCAGTGGTCGAGTACCCCTGAGTTTAACCCCTGGTACCAAAAAAAAAAAATTATATTGAGATGCCATTTCAAACTCAAAAGATTTTTGAACATGCAGAAATCTGACAATTACAAGTGCCAGCAAGAATGAGACAACACTGGAACAATGAGACACTGCTAATAGAAATATAAATTGGACCAACCCTTTGAAGAACAATTTAGCATAACAGAGTAAAGCAAGGATGGGATTTGAGCTGCTTGATTTAATGGTTCTGTTTCTTAGTCAGGTACAGCAAGAGATGTAGGACAATATTCATAGCAGCACTTACTGGTAATAAAAAGAGGCTATCAATAGAAAATGGATCATAAATTGTGGTATATTCATTAAAGGAAGAGTGATAGAAAAGCAAAAATAAAACAAATGCTTCAGAGCTAGTAGTAACCGCATGGATTGATCTCAGCCATTTGAGTGTAAAAAGCAAGACAAGTTCCAAAGTCACTCCATTCACCCCCAGTATTTAGAAATACATGTAGTAAAACTACTAAAGCAAGCAATGGGAAATATGCCCCAAATTCAGAATGATCATTATATCTGAGAGGAAAGAGAGCAGGATTCCAGAGGAATATTCTGGAAATTGCAAAGTTAACAGCATTGATTTTTTATGTTTAAACTGCCCAAGTATTGGCAGTTGATTGGCATGTTAGATTGCTATTCTTTCTGTCTTTCACATATGTTATAAATATATTTGTATATTGACCCAAGGTTTAATAAACATGGTTTTAAAATAGAATATAGCATTATTATACAGTTGGCCATCATACAAGGTGAGTACCAGGATGCTGTGGACCACATAGAATCCTTCTCACGTGGCATCCTGGGAGAGGTGCAGAGGATTTGGTAGGTAGGAACTTATACTAGGTAGCATTCCCATTCTTAGATGATGAAATTGAGGCTTAATAAATTAAAATAACATACCCAGTATCACACACCTAAAATTTAGCAACACACTAAAATTAAGATCCAGGAATTCCAATTCCAGGGCCAGGTCTTTCAATCCCAATGGAACCTCCATCTACATAACATAAGCAAAGGGAAACAGGAGTGAGATTCCCACTGAGGAATCTGAAAACCATGCCTTGATTCCATGATGGCCCCCTTTTGCCAATCATGTTCCAAAGTTTGAAAAGGAAATTTTTTAATTCATGGTGGATACTGACTAATTGCATCAAGTACAGAACAGAATATGTAAACGCAGAACTTGTTTTTTCCTCAAGCAATTTTTCAAAACTGAATCCTTAACACGTTGGATTTTACCTAACATTAACAACATCTATGGTAAGAGTTGACAGCATTTTTCGTTGTATATTGTTCCCTAGAAAATTTTAGGATGCTGGTGAAACCTAGAGATGCTATCTCAGAATAATATTTCTCAGTGCACAAAATAACATATATAGAATTACAAAGGGAACAATGTATACAGATGTATGATTTCAAAAATATTTAATCTTTTTGTAATAAAATACGTGTTTGGGGGCTGAGGGTGCAGCTCAGTGGTAGAGCATTTACCTAGTGTGTGGAAGGCTCTCAATCCGATTTCCAGTGCTGCAAAAAAATTGTGTGTGTGTGTGTGTGTAGTAATTAGTGTAATAACTTTTAAAATTTCAAAATAGTAAAAAAATTAATATTTTATGAATAAAAACTATTGTATATGAATAAATCAGTGACTTCAAGCCACCATTAACTGATCATAATTTCATGATTATGAACTCATTCACAATTCAAAGATTTCCTTACTTTCAGTGACTATAGAACTGAGTGTTGGCTCTTTTTCTACCTGTGAGCCCTGGTCAAGGTATCCCAATGTCTTGCATCTTAACATACTTTCCCAAGCTCACCTCCCCTAGGACTGATCTGGTCTTCCCTGTCAAAGGACACCTGCTCCCTTCTTTTCCTGCTGACTTCAGGCCAGTCAAGGTATTTGGGTTTTTCACTCTGCATTTCTGAGCCCTGTGATGTATCAGGGCTCCTGTGTGACTGCAGTAGTTTCCATTCTGGCTCCCGCACCAGGGAGCCGTTTGATGATTCATCATTCACACCGCACAGCTTTCTCTCCCAATATATAAGTTTGACAAAAGGCAGAGCAGTTTGGGAACTAGCAATCATCATGCTTGTTTGCACAAACCTGATTTATGTTTACCTATCCCCTGGCTTCCCCCGCCCCGCTGCTGTCCAGATTCCAGTGGCAAGCTCCACAGGAACAGCTAAATATCATCCCAAAGCCTTGGTAAAGCTGCCATGTGGTCAGAGAAGGATTAATAGCACACTACCAGAATATCCGTGCAGTGATCCATAAAACTCAGAAATGATTGCTGAGCTTCAGGATGAGGAGCTAAAATGACAGAAATATATGGACCATAAATGAACAGCACAAGAGAGTAGAAAATCAGGAAGGAAAACACGAGAGCAAAAATGGAAATAAAAGAGAATTAGTCTCAATAAAGGATCCTTTAAGAAGCTCATACAGTGGTTACTGGGAGTGTGCCCTGAAATAGTGCATCTTTCCTGTGGCCCCTCTAGTGTTCCCATGCCTAGCAGAATATCACCCTTAAAGAAGGTGAAGATGGAGGGATTCTGTCATATTTGGATGAGCAGGGAAGTCGTTTTCTATAATGCTATGCACCATTTATCAAGGTGTAAGCCAGTCTGCCCTCCAGAACACAGTGTGGATCTCCAATTCCACCCCTCCTTTTGCAACTAACTCCTTGACAGATATAGAACAATTACTTTACTATGTGTAAATGCACAATTGACATTGGGTAAAAGAGAAAAGGAGCTGTATGTCCCCATCATCATTTGACTTACTTTCTTCACACAAGGAGACTGCATCCTCAAGAGCACTGGTTTTTGAATCAGAGTGCTCTGGTCTCAAATGGCAGCTTTTCCATACCTACTGTATGATCTGGGTTGAGATTTTTGACTTCTCTGATTCACTGTGAACTCATCAGTAAATGGATGTATTAATGTTATAATTTGGAAGTGAGATAGCCCCCAAAGCTCCTATTAATGCATGAATAGTCAGAGGTGAAATGATTAGATTAAGAGAACGGTAACCTAAGCAAGTCCATCCTCCTTTGAATGGACTGACTGGGTGGTAACTGAGGTATGGGTGGAGGAGGTGGTTACTGGTAGTGTTCCCTGAAATAGTGCATCTTTCCTGTGGCCCCTCTTCCCAGCCATCTCTCAGCTCCCTGGTTGCCATGTTCTGAGCTGCTTTCCTCCCCCACTCCCTTCCACCATGATGGGCAAGAACAATGGACTTGGATGGAGACCTCTGAAATTCTGAGCCCCACATAAATTTTCCCTCCTGTAAGTTGTTCTTGCTAGATTTTTGGTCACAGCAATAAAAAGCTAAGTAAAATAATTAATATTCAGTCTTACCTGATTGCTTTAGAATAGGCTAAGATAATGTCTTTTCAAAGGGTTTGGCACACTACTAAAACATGCAATAAATCATTATTCTTGCTAGGCTAGCCCTTCCTCTGCTGGCCTGCCCTCTGCTCGCTCACCAGAAGTGAGCCCAGGAACCCCACATTGGCAGGTACCCAGTAGATGCCTCCAATCAGCTGCAGCTGGATACCTGGGAGTGCAGGATTCCAGATCTGAGGAAAACAGCACCTTGTACCTGCACTCCCATTCCTCTCTCTGGCCTTGTTAGACTCTCCAGGTCTGAGATGCTAACCTTCCTGCTCAGCTGAGGGTCCTGAGGATGTCACCTTCTTTAGACCCATCCATCTGAGTGAATCCAGGGTGCTGTCACATCCGGGGACAGTAAAGAGAGGGTGTCAAAGCACTGGAGCACAAGCCCTCTGGGTCCAAGGAGTGAAGCAGAAACCATCACAGATTATGAATGGATTTTGGCACAAACTAGGCTGCTGAATTGTAGAGAAAGTCCAGCCAGAAAAGAAGACATATTTTCCAGATCATGACTGGGGAACCAATGAATTTTGTCCACCTGACTCACTGGCTCTGAGAAGATGGAGGCTGGAGATAGACTTGCCATGACAGGTTCACTTCAGGGGTAGATGAAATCCAAGGGAAACTGAGTCAGACCATGGAGCAACTCTAGGGTTATCTAGCCCCTGTGGGAATGGGTCCACCATCTTTAAGTCCCTAACTCTGTGTCCAGCCCAGAAGAAATGCTGCCCCCACCAGATCTCTCCCAGAACCCAAGAACTCCTCTTTTCTCTACCTGCCTCACAGTGCCTCAAAGCCTTTCCAAACTCTAGGTATAGCCCCTCCTAGAGATGGGGTCAAGGCAACAGGACAGACCACAGCTGGCCAGAGGAGCACAACTGAAAACCTAGACACCCTAGATCTGAGCTAGGAATTCTCCAGCAACCTTTAGATGGGGTAGGTAGTTGAGATTATACAAGGTAAAGTCAGTTTTGCTGAGAAGCTTCCTATCCTTCTATTTCCTTTTGGTATTGAACTAAAGCAGATGTCAGGCAGGGGCTGGAGGGTGACCACTGCCTGGTCAGTCCACTCTTTCTCTTTGGATTTCACATCAGAAGCTCATAGCCTCTCAATAGCTCTGCCAATACCAGAGTCTTCCTCTTGTTAGGGTTCAAATACTGTGTTTCTGTAGCACTACTAGCTACCCAGAACCATTTCCTTTTGATTATTAATTAAAAATTTAATTAAAAAATAAAAGTAAAAACAATCGTAACACTTTCTATTTCTCCATAGTCACATGCAGGCTACAGATTATTCCACCATCTCCAGTGCTTGAGAACTTAACTCGTTCTACTTTGACACCTTTTTATACTCTCAGAATCTTCCTATTAGGTACCAAAGTAATACAGAGTCCACCCAATATAATAAATTATACTAATTTCAGTTCCTTCCAGAGAAAGATAAAAAATTTTGTGGTTAGTAACCCTCTACAATACCATGACAGGCCAGTGATAAAGACTAATAAAAGATAGAAAACTAATCTCAACGCATCTCGATTCTTTAGAACAGCAACTGTTTTACTGACCCTGAGTTCTGTAGCTTTTGCACTATTTTCTGGTGTTGTTATAAGAATATCCTGGTGTTTGCTGAAGCCAAGGGTCAGTGCGACCCCTGCAGAATGAAGTCTTTACTTTCTCATCCAGTGGGAATGGATTTTAGCCTAACTCCCATCTAGAAGCTACTCTTTCCATCAAAGAGTCATAAATTAAAAATCTCCTACCGCCTCAGTAAGTCCAACATATACAGGCAAAAGCTGAATATTGAAAGAACAAAGCAAAAAAAAAAAAAATAAGTCATGCAGGACAAGGGTGGACATACAAATAGGGGATGCTTTCTGATGATTAGGGCACAGATGAAATGGAACCTGCCCATTGATTCACCAGGCTGAGGATCCCTTAACATGAACCCCCTTGCATCTTAGCATGACACGATTCCAGAGAGCCTCCCGGGAGTCCAGATGTCAAGAAGCAAGATGGCAGCTCAGAATGGCCTCTTCCCATACCATGTGGGGTACATCAGAGATGCTAGAGAGGACATCCAGCTTCTGAGAAGTTCAATCAGAAGGGATTTTGACTTCTTGGCAATAAGTGCTCAAGATCTTTGCAAACTATTTTGTGAAAGGGGAATTAATAGTATAACCTATGGAAAAATGTCATTTATTAGTTCAACATGTTAAATACATGTAAATTATAATTGATTCCCATTCCATGGAGTTAAGTCATCTTTTGCTTATCATCTGGGTGTTATGTGAAATACAGGTGAGGACCTCTCCAGGGGTTGTCAGAGACACACAGGTACTGAGACGAGCACAATCAGAGTCAAAATTCTAGTGAAGAAAATAGGAAGAACAGAAATCTCCCTTCTAGAAAATCGATGAGTCCTGTGAACCTTACGCTTTATTTACAGTAGCCATGAGGCAGTGAAGAGGACGAAGAGGACATTGGAATGTTGACATTTATTGAGAAATTTATGTGTCCCACAACCCACCAGGATTTTTTTTGCAGGAGTTTCCTCTTTTAATCATCCAAATGACCTTTTAAGACAGGCACTGACTTAATTTTAGAAAGGAGGAAATTAAGATTTGGTAAAGCACAGTAACTCATTCATGCTGAAATAGGCGCTTCTTGGAGCCAAATTCCAAGTTGTTTTTATTTCATGCTTAGGTTTGCTGCTCTTAAAACACAGTTTCCTTTTGTTCAATAGCCAGCAGAGGGGCCCACAAGGAAAAATCACATCTCACCAACCTTGATCTTTAACAAAGGCAATCTGGATTAAAATGCTTTGTTTGAAAGGAAGGATCACGTTAGGATGGGGAGGGCTATTTTGGAGTCTACTGATGAGCATCATGCTGTGCAAATGAGGTTTTCAAAAATCCTATTTATCCCAGGCACAAGGACATTCTTGTGTCAACAGGGTCTTCGCTGAAATCCAAGCAATTATAAAAGATTAAATGCAACTGGTAGCAATATTTACCTTACAAAGCCGAACCTTTTATGCTTAGTATAAAGGTACAGGGCTGCTATTTTATCTCCCCCGTGTTCCTGCAGCTCCAATTTCCCTGGACCCTTCATGAACTCTCAAATTCAAAACCACTTTTTGCATCATCAGAGTAGCTCAGATAACAATGATCCTGAGAAGTGAAATAGGATTTAATGTATTCTGGCATTGTTCTGGTTTCAATTACTCCATCTTAATGTAACCAAATGAATGGCAGCCTTACCTCTAATTTTTATAGCTCCCCAAGGGATTGAGTGTCATGACTTGGCACATATTTGGAGAGAGGTTTTATGCCCTCTGCTGAGGGCAGAGAGAAGCACTGGGTTCTGAAACAGAGCAGAGTTCTATCTTACGAACAAGAGAGTCCAACGTGGAAGAAGTTAAAGCCATAAGCTCTGAGTACTGCAGAGAAAAAGAAAGGCACATGGAATCCACCACGAAGTTCTGTGGACAGAGAATGCCAGCTGCTGCACCACAGTACGCAAAACTGTGTTATTAGTGTGCCCGATCAGTACAAAAAAACATTTCAAGGAAAAAGTGCTTGTTCCTTCACATTCTTTATCAGGCAAATGTCTTCTTCCCAAGGAATGCGCTGCTTAGTGCCCCCCAACCCCCAACCAGAGGCATTTGGACTTACCCACTTTCTCATAACTTAACTGCATGGTTCTGCTGTCAATCATCTTATGGCTGTGACATAATAGCCAGTTTGGAGAGATTTTAAGAAATAATAGGGAGGCTGGGGAAGAGCTGGGGAGGCTGAGGCAGGAGGATCACAAGTTCAAAGCCAGCCTCAGTCATTTAGCGAGGCTCTAAGCAATGTAGCAAGACCCTGTCTCTAAATAAAACAGAAAAAGGGCTGGGGTTGTGGCTCAGTGGTTAAGCACCTCTGGATTCAATCCCCAGTACAATAGAAAAAAGAAAAATAAGGAACAGAAAATAAAGTTGTATAGAGATGCTGCCAGTGTTTTCCCCATTAGATGAGCGATGGGATATTTTGACTCTCTCTCTCAAGAAGTTGGTTTGAAAATATTTACTCTCCATGTGATTTTTCTGTTGTGTTTGTGTCTTTTTCTTTTCTTTTTTAGCTGTAGATGGACACGATATCTTTATTTATTTTTTTATGTGGTGGTGAGAATCGAACCCAGTGCCTCACACATGCTAGGCAAGCACTCTACCACTAAGCCACCACCCCAGCCCCTGTCCATGTCTCTGAATCCATACATATTGCTACGAGATGAAGCACCACACTGGTATTTCAGTTGTAGTATAGCTGGCAGCAAGAATCCAAGAATAGGATTTTGCTTATCACATCTGATCTTGATGATAAGTCTTTTGGGAAACACAGTAGCATCCTTTCTTCTGGATTTCACTGGTACACATATTTAAATGTCATTCTGAGATCACAGGGAGAATTGTAAATGACATTGAGGATACAAAGATAAAAATTTGGTTCCTGCCCTTAAAGAGCTTACAGTCAACGGAGAGATAATGGAAAGTAAATGGAAACTTCAGGTAACATCACTGGTGCCATCTTGTTATTATGAAGGTGCAGAAGAGAGACCCCAGGCCAGTCAAGGGATGTTCTATAGATAACTGGTCCAATAAGACTAAGTGATTTCCCAAGTTTCTCCAATTACCTGCTAGAAGAACTCTCCCTTCCAACCCCAGTTTCCACATTCTAAATTTATCATTCTCTGAATACCACCAGGTTGCCAATGTGTCTAAAAATATCTAAGAGAAATTCTGGTGTCTTTTGTTTTGTAGACTGGGACGCTGCATGAAACTTCTTTAGGGTTCACTGATGGTAAACAAGGGAAGCTGTGTGATGTGAATAATGTTGATAATCAAAATTTCTAGCAGGAGGACATTGATTAAATATGATCAAGGGCTTCAGACTCCATGTGATCACTACTGCTTACCCTGGGGGCATCTTTAACAAAGTAACATCTCTATGCCTCAGTTTCTGTTTGTAGAATGGGGATACTCCATGAAGCTGTTGCAAAAATTAAATGAGTGTATCTATACATGTGTGTGTCTGTACACACATAAGCCCACATAACGTATATTTGTGTATGTGTGTATATATATGTGTATATATATATTCTAAGCCCTGCATGTAGAGTTCTAAGTACTCTATACATATGTGTATATATACACACTTGTACACACATACATGTGTATGTGTACAGTATGTGTGTGTGTATGTGTGTGTGCTCATGAATGCCTAGATCCATTTCTGGCACACAAAGCCATGATTGCCACGAGGTATATTAGTAATACTTCAATTCAGCAGTTTGCTGCCCATCTCCTGAAAATTTCAAGTAGTTTCTTATAATGTATTCAACAGGCCAATTTTTTGGTACTGGTGATTGAACTCAGTGGCACTCGACCACTAAGCTATATCCCCAGCCCTATTTTGTATTTTATTTAGAGACAGGGTCTCATTGGGTTGCTTAGTGCCTCACTTTTGCTGAGGCTGGCTTGGAACTCGCGATCCTCCTGCCTCAGCCTCCTGAGCCACTGGGATTATAGGTGTACACCACCGCACCTGGCTAGGACAAATATTTTTATGTGTGTGATTATCAAAATTTCAAATATAAACATTTGCCCACATCCTAAGCAAATTTTTGAAAAGGACACCTTCTTACACAGAGATCATAACTGAGCAGAAATAGCACTGTTATTAGGAACCTTCCTCTGTATTGCTTGGCTTAGCTGTGAGAGAACTACCTCTGAAAAGATATAAAGGCATCTTGAGCAAGTCGGAGTCTTAATTTTTGCCAAACAAAGTAATTACAGAGGAATTTGTGGTACTTAAGTGTTATTTAAGGAAGAGATCAGTCCTAATCCTTCTTTCATCCTGTCTAGAATCCTGTTTTTGATGGAAACTTTGGTAGATGCATAAAAACACTTTAGGACTAGAAGAAAAGGCATCTCAAATCCTTTTATAGGTCATTCCTAAAGACCAGGTACATCCCAGCTTCCCCGACAAACACATTTTTCTATCATGAGTAAATCTGTCCAAACTTTAAAATTTCACTTATAATAGTTACACTGTGGAGATAATTGTACAACTCTATACATTATCTAAAAATGATTACATATCACTCTTAGAAGAAGTAAATTTTATGGTTTACCTAAATAACATTTGAGCTTATTTGGGATGAAAGGGTTCTGGGACGTCATTCCATTGTCTTAATCCAAAGAGATCTCGATGATTTGGTTAAGAAGAGGGCTTTTGAAGACAAAAAGTGCTATAGAATACTGAAATCCCCTTACCCACCTCAAGATAGGGACTTTAAACATGTACAGATGTTCAAATGATCAGGGGGAATTTAGACACAAGCAGATGAAAGATTCTTTCATATTATCTCTGACACCTGCAAAGTTTAATTAAGCTGAAAGTCACCAGCTTTTCTGCTCAAAACGCTGACTGGTGGCTCGTTAATTAGTCCCTTTTTCCATTGATTAGCAACTTATGGAATACCCTGTTATAAATGGCTATAATGCTTGCATTATTGCAGGGCTTAATTAATATGATATAGACTATTTAACAATTGTGTCCTTGTTTGATTTATGAAGCAAACGCAGAGAATTTTATTGCTGAATCCAAACAGTGGTGTGCAAAAACAGTTTTCAGAGCCAGCCAAAGCTGATAATGGGAAACTTTGTCTTTTAGGGAAATTTTGATGCAGTGAGCAGTGCTGCTTGTCATGCATGATCCATCAATCAATTTCTCAGCCATCATGCTGTCAACAAATTTTTAAGACAAATGTTTCAATAAATAAGTGCTCCTCAATTTTTAGTTATCCAAATTATACTTGAGAATGCTCCGTGGAATTAATTAAAATAATTGGGTGGGCACTTCTGTTTTTTTTGAATATGCAAGTGGATCCCAAATCTATATCTCCAGACCCACTCTCTTCCTGGAATTCCTGGCTGATGTTGCCAAATGTGCACTCGGCATCTCTACAAGGATGTCCCACATGCGTCTCAAACTCAATAGCACTCAACAGAACACTTCATTTGGCTTTCCTCCTCTCCCAAACCTTCCTGCTTCCCTCTCACCTCAAAAAATAATTCCTCATCTATCTTGAAGTTAAAAAAGAAAAAATAAAAAAAATCTAGAAGTTATTCCCTTTCTCTTGTTTCCTTGCTCCAACGTTTATCTCCCAAACATCCTGAATCCCACCATAACCTCCTGGTCTCCCCACCCTCAATTCACCTGGACAACTGCCTACCTGAGCTAGGATTGTGTCCTTCTGACACTGTTCCCACACCTCAGTCAGTGTGTTAGCCTGTCTGCTTCTTGAATTGGACCTTTCCAATGGCTTCCCACTCTACTTTGAAACAATACCCATTCTTGAACCTTGGATTACAGAATCCCACATGACCTCGCCCTGATGTCATTTCCCTGACCTCATCTTCTTCTCTGCTGTTGGTTGGATACAGTCCCTGCTCATTCCTACCAGAGGGTCATTCCAGAGCTGAGAAGGTTCTTTTCCGGAAGTTGCATTTGGATTCCTTGATGTCTTCTTGAAAGTCATTTTGATTTTAGCTTAAACTCCATTTCCTCAGAGAGGGTGTCCCTGACTATTGGAAGTAGCCACCTCCCGGCTTGCTATCAAGTATGTCCTGTTTCACTTTGCATCGCTTTTGAGGTTGATTTGTGTTACAGTTTGGATGTGAGGCATCCCCTAAAAGCTCACGTGTGAGACAATACAAGGTGTAGAGGAGAAATGATTGGGTTATGAGAGCCTTAATCAATTAATCCCCTAATGGGATTAACTGAGTGCAAGGTGAAAGCAGGCAGGGCATGGCTGGAGAAGGTGGGTCATTGGAGGTGTGGCTTCGGAGTATATATTTCTCCAGTGGAATCTCTCTCTGCTTTCTGATCAGTGCGTGAGCCGCTTCCCTCTGCAACATTCTTCCGCCATGATGTCCTGCCTCACCTTGAGCCCTGAGGAATGGGGCCTCCTCTCTAGGGACTGAGACCTCTGAAACTGTGAGCCTCTGAATGAACTTTCCATCCTGTACAATTGTTCTCATTGGGTTTCTCAGTCACAGCAGTGAAAATGCCATTAAAACAACTTATCAGGTTATTTTTTTTCTTTCTACTATACAATGGAAGCTCTGTCAGATCAGGTACCTTACCTGCCTCATTCATTGCTTGATTCACAGTGATTAGAACAGGTGAAGGCATGCAGCGCTTGCTGCATGGGTATCTGGACATCTGGAGAGATCTAGTGAGGTTTATTCAAGATTAGAGAAGAAAGAAACTCGATGCTGATTTCCCTAAACAAAATAAATACTTGAGGTGTTATCAGAGTTTTGCGTCAGTCAACCAAGTTCTCCGTGCACAGTCAAAATGAATACTGTATAGCTGGTGGGTAGCTCAGTGGAGGAACAGTTGTCTAGCCTGTAGGAGTTCTTATGTTCAAACCCTAGCACCACAAAAATTAAACAAAACAACTATGTTTATAACAGATCCACTAATAATAAAAGGTAAACTGTTGATATGAGAGTTATCTTGTCTTACGCATGCATTAGAGTGTAGCTTCCATCCTAATGCAAAAATCAGAACCAAAATTAGTCTCACTAAAGGCCCTTAGATATTGTCAATGAAGTCTAATATGTATGACCTTGTGTTTACCATATTATAAGGAAATGTATTTCTGTGAAATGCAAACAGTGCTTTCCAGTCTATTAACGAACAAATATAGGTGGCAGAATGTATCTGACCACTGTTTTATTCCATTTTCTCTTTTGTAATGGAATTCAAAATTTCCCCATGTTGACCATGGGTAGTAGGGAAGACAGACACATCAGCCTATCAGCATATGAGTCATGGTTGATCTCAAAAAACCATCACAGAACCATTTTCCTTGGAAGCAATTAGTATGGTTATGTGATCCAATTCTTGAAATCAGGAAGAGAAGACAGGGTGGAGAAGCTTTGGAGGAAAAATATCTTTGCTCATAAAATCAATGTAAAGGACAGAATTTTCATCAATGGATATGAAGTTGCCATGTAGGCTGAGACAGTGGCAGTTATTTTTTTGGTACCAGGGATTGAACTCAGGGGCACTCAACCACTGAGCCACATCCCCAGCCCTATTTTGTGTTTTATGTAGAGACAGGGTCTCACTGAGTTGCTTAGCGCCTCGCCGTTGCTGAGGCTGGCTTTGAACTCGTGATCCTCCTGCCTCAGCCTCCCAAAGTGCTGGGATGACAGGCATGCACCACTGCGCCCAGCTGGCAGCTATCTTAAGGGATCTCAAGATGACAAAGCAAATCAAACAGAAAAGAAAAATCTCAGGTCATTGATGAGTTCATTGCACCATCTCTATGCACTCCAAGCCTCTGCTATGTGACGCTTTGACACTATTGTGTCTTTAGGGCAGCACCCCCAAGCTGGTCCCTTTAGTCAAACATGAAATAAAGTAGGATGTACTGAAGGACCAACTGATTCACTTCTTCCAAGCCCAGGCCATTCAGGCTAGCATTCTTGGAGTTAAAGTGAAAGACACTGTCCGTGCTATTTAAATGGTGGCATCTCTCTCCCTTTCATTTTAAATTTACATAGTTGGATCTGACTACGTTAAACACCTCTATGAGCCAGTTGGAATCCTCAAGTCTGTAAAAAAGACATCATAAAGAAGATGATGATTTCTTTAAAGACGCAAGACATGTAGCAATATCACTTATCATATAAAACCCCTAATTCAAATTATCAAAGTATCTTTTATCTACATCATCTGCCTTCCCATAAGCAATATCGTCTTCACTGAATTTCCTTAGCAATAACACCCCTTGCCTTGTAAAAAAAAAAAAAAAAACTAGTATTACTGTACCATGTATCTTCGCTTCAAAATTGCTGCGAAAGCATCAGTGCATGCACCATATCTATATAATTGGTTACATTCAGTTGAATAGATTTGCATTGAAAGCATGTGATAGAGTTCTTAGCCATTAAAATGGTACCGACTGGGAATATTTAATAAGAATCTTCATAGATACAGCATTATAATATTCCATCCTCTATGTAATCTGAATAAAACTGGGAAACCCTGTAAGTTTGTTCCACTGTAGGTTTACTGCACTCAAAAGAAATATTCATCTGATATTAACAGATGTGATTAAATTTTTAGATCCATTGGTAAAATAGATCTCAGAGGGCTGATCCATTACATGAAAGATAGACAAGACATCTCAGCGAGTATCCTCACTGATTGCTGTTCTCTAAATGTTCAAGAGAGCATCTTCCAAGATTCTTGTTCTTTTCCCTCTTGCGTTAGTCAACTTTCAGTTACTATGACGAAATACAAGAGAATACCAACTTATAAGCAAAAAGGTTCATGTTGTCATAGTTTCAGAGGTTTTAGTCTGTAGTCACCTAGCCCCATCCCCATGTGCTCATGGTGAGGCAGAACATCATGGAGAGGAGGGTGGACCCAAGCAAAGCTGGTCACTTCGTAGCAAGGAAGCAGCGAAGGGGAGAAGGGGATGGGTACAAGGGACAACTAGGGCATGCCTCTCAGTGACCTACTTCCTTGAACCAGGTTCCACCTTCTACAGTTCCCACTACTTCCTGATAGACTACCCTATCACAAACCCATCATGAGTCCATCCATCCATGAGATCAGAGCCTTCATGATCCAATTACTTCCTCAAAGCCCCCCCACTGGACATTCCAGATCTAAACCAGAACATCTCTGTTCTTGGTCTCCATCACCCCCCCACCTCCACTCTCCCCTTCTGTATCTAGATTCATTCTTTCATGTGTATCTTTCTCCCTTTTTTCTTTAAATTTTTTTAGATGTTAATGAACCTTTATTCCATTCATTTATTGGTATACGGTGCTGAGGATCAAACCCAGTGCCTCACACATGCTAAGCAAGTGCTCTACCACTGAGCCCCAGCCCCAGCCTTCTTTCTGCCTTTTAAAAAAAAAATCGAATGGACCTTTCTAGGCTCTTTTCATTTTAGAATTCACCCATCATTAGGTATTAAAAACAAAATCCAAGTCATATCAATAGCAGGCAGCTCAGGGAACAAAGAAAGGAGGGACGGGTGTGAACACAGAGCTCACACTTGTCTTGGGAATTCACAAAGTGAATTCAAGCAACACTGTTCCCTCTCCTATCACCCATTCTCCAGAAGAGGAAACTCAGAGGAGTAACTTCTAAGATTACCTAGCTAGACATTCATAACCCGGTATGCAACTATTGTATTGCATTCAAATCAATGGATATGAGCCAGCAATAGCTTTGGGCTTGCAGAGAATAACAGTGTAAATTGGTTTTCTTTACATTTATGCCTCCTCTGTGACAGAAGGACCTTGTCACTGCTGGAGCTGGGCAGAATCCAGTCCATCTTTGTCTCTCAGTTTCTTACAAGGGCCAACAACCACGCTAAAGAAGCTACTGGCTCTTCCTTTTAGACCTGGAGCTTGGGCTGGAGAATGTACTGGTTTTCTCATTGGATGATCACTTATGGCCACCCTCACCCCTTCCCAATGGCTGTCCCCTCTTATGGAGGAGTCTTATCACTAATGGAGGCATTTTTGTTAGGTCTAGTTTTTTGGGGAAGACTCTAAATCTTTGAGTCTTTGTGAGTTCAAGGTGGCATGTGTTATACGAAACCTTGCAACAAAATAGAGGTGAACAATTTGAGGTATGTTGCTTTGTATCAATGTGATGTCCCCGCACATCTACACACATTGATTATAACATCTATAAAAAGGGACATAGCATAAATATCTATTGAAAATACTCATTATGGGCATTGAGAGAGCTAATATATACACAGTATATTGCAATGGATGTATTGTTACAAGATTTACACGAAAATAATTCAGGTGAAAAAAAGATATATTATTTGTTCAGTCATCTTAACACAATCCCTGCAAACTGAAGCACCTGTTTCAGGTCGAAAAACTTTCCATTATATACTTGAACAAGTAGATATCAGTGGGACCCTGTGTAGATCACTGTATTTTTAGCCAAGGCATGCCACAAATATTCACCATGGCTGCTGTCCTGCTTGGCTGCGGGTTTATATTTTTCAAACATTGTCATATCGGTTATCGGAGGGAGCTATGAAATTCTTTTTTTCAGAGAAATCCAAACTAATAAAAATACAACCAAATGTTCTCCTGGCATTCTTTCTACCTAGGATTCGCATATTTATAGAACATTCATTCGCCCACCCCCAGCATGGCAAAATGTTCCACGTGTTGGGTTTTCCTAGGTGAGACGTTGCCAAGGGTTTCCACAAGAGCTGAAACATGAAACCGCCTCAGCCAGCTCCCACACATACATGATACGGAGGGCCACCTGGAAGAGATGCCAGAGCTGACCTACGCGAGTCACCTTGGCAGGTATACATTTCGAGGCCATCGTGTATGACAAGAGCAACTTAAAAATAACCAGGGCTTCCTCTAGACAAAGGAACTGTGCCTCCAGGATGGCAAAGAAATACAATCATCTCATGTAAAGAAGTACTCACCTGTCAGGCATACTCTTAAACATATCTTCTCGGTTTCCCCTTCCATAACAGAAATTGACAGTTTTAGGAATGAAAGGGGGAAAATTTCCCTAGACTATAGACTGACATGAAAAAAAAATCAGATTTCCCTCAAGTCCAGTGGAATAAAAACGATCACCTCTCCATCTGGTAACAACACCCCAAATAGGAATACAGGGAATGACTCCAGAATATTCTTATAGGAGAAGCTTAGCATGCCCAAGTCCACATTAAAATCCTTGCAGAAGAAAACTAAAGGAGGATTCCTATTCCTCGCCCTTTCCCTTAGCCATCGGCTTACATGTTATTGCAAACCAATATTCATTCATTGATTAAAAATATAAAATACTTAATATGGGACAGGCAATATTCTAGATGAGTAAAGCAATGCAGATAATTTAATTTCTGACTTCTTGAAATGTACATTTTATGTAAGGAAACAAACAATAAAAAATAACTAAAGGCATAGTAAACAGACACTATTAAGCACTATGGTGTAAAAACAAAGTACGGTAGGCTCATGGACAATATGGGGACCCTGTTTTGAATACCTAATATTCTATATTTACTTCTCATGTACATACTTTAACCAGTCAATAGACACTTACATGCCTAACATGTGCAGGTCACAGTGCTAGGCACAGAGGCCTCAGAAAAGACATCTTCCTTTGCTTCAAAGGAACAAAGGTCAGATCACAGTGTGGGTGAATAAATTCGAAATAAAGGTACATTTGACATCAGCAATGATATTAATTTAATGAAACAAAATGATACCACCTATACAGTTATGCAAACATGAAAGCACCACTTCACTGAATGCAAGGGAGAGAATTCATTTGAAAACTGTACAATAGAGATTTCCATAAAAGGGAAAATATATTATTTTAGTTTTGAGGTGGTGGTTTAGGTAGCACAACATGTTTTTATTTGTTCATTGTTCAACTCCCAAAGATATATTTTCTTTAAAAAAAAATACAAAAGTAGGAACCAGAACTCATGTGTAATTCATGATTTTAATTAACTTTTTAGAGGGAAGTTGGAGAGCTATTCTCCTGAACATACTGATTTTGAGAAATACCTGTATTTTATAAGTACCCATAGCTGTTTCATTATTTAGAAATCTGTATGAAATCTTCACCTATTCCTGCTGCTATAACAAAACACCTGGGACAGAGTACATTATGAATAACATTGGTTTGTCACTTATATTCTATAAGGCTGGGAAGTCCAAGATGAAAGTATCCTCAGGTTTGGGGGTATCTGGTGAGAGCTCTATCTTTTCTTCCAAGACGATGCCTTGAATATTATAGTGCAAGGTAAAAGGACAATAGTCACAGAAGGACTTAAGGTAGTTCCCTCCATCCCTTTTATAAGACATTCATGCAGGCTCCTGACTTATCACTTTATGAAAGCCCTTACCTTTTAATACCTCCACATTGGGGATTCAATTTCAGCACAAATTTTGGACAGGACATATTTGAAACATAACAATAGTGATCGGCCCGTGAAAAATATATTTTTGATCCCAAAAGAGCCTAGTAGAAATTCAGTCTGCATGTCCTTAGAATGGCTCACTGGGATTTGGCTAAATGACTAGGGGGCTTTGTCAACTTCTGTTGTTGGCTGTCCTAGCTCAGGAGATGAGGAAAGGAGAGAAAACCCACCTTGTATATTGATGAAAGGCACCAACAGTCTTGCCCCTCTCTGGGGAAAATATTTGGTCTATGAAATCTCCAAATGGTGGAAAAATTGGGGGGTCAGAGAGATGGACCATCACTTTCTAACCACTGCACCCAATGTGTCTTTTTCAAAGACACTGGTATTAATAGTACTTGGTTCAACACTTCAAGTGAGTAGGCAGAGGCGACCAGGGAAATGTTTCTCTGCCCTTCGCTTCCTCCCACTGGCCCACAGCACAAAGCCTTATCCGAGGTTGGCTGAAAATCTGACTCATGGTCTCCTGTAGTCAATAAGGAGGCTGAAACCAGGCCTCAGATTTCATCAGAGTGAAATTATTTCATTTCCTTGGCTAGATTTTATACTAGTGTGACTTTTATTGAACAGTCAACTTAAACTTTGCCAGTGAAGCCTCCCATCTGAAAATGATTCAGCCAGTTACAAGAAAAAAAAAACTATTCTATGATATGTTGATATGGAAGGGAACAAGCTAACCGCCCCCAACCAAAAAAAAAAAAAAAAAAAAAAAAAAAAAATGATGCGGGTGTGGCTGATATGTAACATAAAACTTAAACAATCGTTTTTAAAAAACATATCAAATCTTTTTAATTATCAAATACTTCCAGCACACAGAAAAGTTCATAAATTGTTATGATACCCCTTGTACTCAAAATCAGAGTTCATAGAGAACGTTTTATAGTTGGTTTAAGATATGTCTATCTCCTTTCTTTAGCACAGCATTTAAAAAGGACAGATTCAGTACAAATATGTAATAATAAATCCCACTGTTAGGTATAATTATTAGGCATCAATACAATATATATATAGTAACATTTAAAAAAAGGACAGATTCAGCTAAGGGCTTCTCTATACCTCCTGCCGTTTTTAATCAGGTATGAATCTGGTATGCGTTGCACGTTTTTATATTCTTCTTAACTGTGCATTGACTCAGGTGCACATGAGCCTTCGTGTGTACACACTGTGATGTGCCACACAGTAGAGCTCCAGCCGGTCACCTCTTATGTGCTGGATGTTGGTCCTCGAAGTTATAATGGAGCCAACAGATTCCTGCCATCTGGTGACATTGCAGCCATTCTTAGGTCATAAACAGTGCTTTGCTCACCTGCTGGTGGTGATGTTGGTGTAAAGAGACCTAGTGTGGGACCCGTCCCACAAAATGTGGCTATCAAGAAAAGCATGAGATACTTGAGCATGATCATAAAGGACCACGTTACTGGCTTATGTATTTACTCTACTATGCTTTCAATCAGTATTTTAGGGTATGTGCCTACTTATTAAAAAAATGAAAAGTTATCTGTCGAACAGCCTCAAGCAGACCCTTCAGGGAGTATGGTCATAGGAGCTGTTGGTTTCTTACACACTGTTATCCCTGTAGTAGGATAAGATGTGGAGGTGGAGAACAGTGACCCTGATGACGCTGACACTCTGCATCCCTTGGTTCATGTGCACAACTGTATCTTCATATTCAGTGAAAAAAAATGTTTAAAAAACCCTCCTCCCAAAATAAAACAAAAAAAAATAAAGAAAATATGTCTGGGCAGCTATTTAAGTTGAAAGCTACTTAAAGAGCCAAAGTTAAGAAAATTAAAGTTCATCAAGCAAAAGTATTATAGTAAAATAGGCACTTTTATTACTGAAGAAAGAAACATTGTTTCCATGGACTTACTGCAGCCTAAGTGTTCTGTGCTTATGGAGAGAGCGGTGGTGCGGTCCTGTCCCCACCGTCACCCAGTTACCACTCACTCACTCACCCCAGCAGCGTCCAACTTGCAAACTCCAAGAATGGTAAGTGTCCCAGCAGGTGTACCTTGTTGGAACTTTTATATTGTATTTTTCTTGTACCTTTTCTACATGCAGATATGTTCAGATACACAGGTGCTTACTCTGTGCTATGCTGCCTCAGTGTTCTCCACAGTTGCATGCTCTAGGTGTGCAGCCTGGGCAACAGATTATACCACACAGCCTGCAGCAGACTGTACCATCTAGGTTGGTGACATACGCTCATTGAATTTTATTTATTTTTGGTACCAGGGATTGAACTCAAGGGTACTCAACCCCTGAGCCACATCCCCAGCCCTATTCTGTAGAGGCAGGGTCTCACTGAGTTGCTTAGTGCCTCACCATTGCTGAGGCTGGATTTGAACTTGTGATCCTCCTGCCTCACGCAGCCTCCCGAGCTGCTGGGATCAGAGGCGTGCACCACTGAGCCTGGCACTCATTGATTTTTGTATCAGGATGAAACCATCTAATGAATTTCTTGGAATGTATCCCTGTTGTGAGGGGATGCATGGCTTTGGATACTTCTAAAACAAGAAAGAACACTAATTTTATTTTTGTGCCCTTTTGAAATTCTCTAACTTCACTTAACATTAAATCATGTAGCTATTCTCATTGGCACATGCAACTCTTATTCAGCTACTGTATTAGACAGTATTCCATGATATGAATAAGCTGATTATTCATTTACTCCCCTTTTAATGGATACATAGGTTGCTCCTACCATTTTGCCATGACAAAAGCACTTTGAAACTCTTCTCCTATGGGTCTTCCAAAGTATATGAACATATTTGTCTAGGGAATATATATAGAGAATATCATTGCTGGGCTGCAGGCGGCACACATTTAGCTTCAATGGAATCTACAATATGACTATAGCGATTTGTAAGTCTTTCCTTGCTCAGATGACATTTTCCAGAAAAAATAAAACAACAAAACAAAACAAAACAAAAACCAAGCAGATATAGTTTGAACCAGACACTCAAAGAAAAGGTCTTAGAAGAATAGGATAATTGCCAAGTCCATATACTTCCTGTAATGAGGGAGCCTGTGGGACAATCAGAGAGAAAACCTGGAGACATGAGGTTGTGAAAGCAAAGCACAGTGACATCACGGTTAGGACCCAAGGGAGAAAGGACAGGGCTACCATATCCCTAACCCGTGCACCTGGAGATTTGAAGTTCTGAGGACATCACTTCTAACCAATGGCAAAAACAGGGAGAGGGCACAGGAAATGGGTAGGCCTTATCCACCATCCTCCACTTAAATGGTAAGTGTGAGTTCCATCTCCAGGAATACTTCATGTGCATGCACCCTGAGTTTCTGCAGGTATAGATCTTAAAGGGGGACACCACAGCTACTCGGTGAGTCTTCTACCAGGGAGCATCTCCTTCCCCACTCGAATTTTTCTCTGCTTGAAACCTTACAATGGCTTCTTATTGTCAAAGGATGATAATGTAAAATTCTTCTCTGGCCTGTAAGGCCCAGTGTGATCTGACCCCTCCTGACCTCGCCACCTCTAAAGACCCCTGTGTGCTGCCCAGCAAGCGCCCTGTCCCCCCACCTAATGGTCCCTCAGGTCTCACGTCCTCCTCTCAGGCCTGTGTGCTCACAGTCTGGGCTGATTTCCTCGTCCAGTGGGGCCGTTGACTTCACCTACGTCTCCATGTTGAACTTTCCCCCCCAGCAGTAACTACAGTCTATCTTTTCTTGAGGATGACTTTTCGAACTATTCATCACTTGCCTTTTTTCAACCAGAATGAAATCCCATGACCATCAGACCACTGAGACCCCGCCGATTCTGCAACTGCGGACGGGGTATCGGTTTTGTGGTACAACATGAGCAACTCTAAGCAGAAAATCCAAAATTCTCCCCAATCAGAAACATGCTGAGTGCTGACATATCAAGTTAAAAATTCCACCGCATGAAGCTAACTGTTTCGTGCAGAAAATTATTAAAAAAAAAAATACTGCATGAAATTATCTTCAGGCTATGTGTAAAAGGAGTATAGGAAATGTAAATGAGTTTCCTGTTTAGACTTGGGCTTGGTCCCCAAGAGATCTCATTTACATATGCAAATATCCCCCCAAACAGAAAACAATTATGAAATCTGAAACACTTCTAAGCAGTTCAGACATGGGATATTCAACCATATATAACGAAATGGAATTAATATAGGAACAGTGACTAGAGTAAGCTCACGTCCTCCACCAATCATTAGCAAATCTGAGAGCTCCGCCTTCAAAATGATCCAGCACCCCTAACTCGACTCCACCCCTCTGGCCCAAACCCTCCTCCTCTTAAAGGGGCAACTGTAAGAGCTTCCCAGTAGAGCTTCCTGTTTCCATCACTGCTCATCTACAGCCTTATTCTCCATGGAGCAGACAGAGAAAACGGAAGTGACATCATACCACCACAGGCCTTTGTTTGAAACACTGAAATTCTTCACAACTCACTTGGAAAAAAAATTCAAAGTCCTTATTTTGCCTACAGGGCCCTAGAAGAGGGACCCCCTACCACTTCCCACTCTGCACCTCAGAGATACCAGACCCTCACTGATCCTCAAAACTGCCCAGCTTTGCAGTCACATGAGAGAAACAGTCTGGAGATTTCCCCTCTGACATAAGACACAGGATGAATACGACTATATCATCTACTTAGAATTTTGCTGAAAAGATGAATCTGATGTCAAGAGCTTTTTACCGCAAAAGGAAGGGAGAAGGGAACTTTTGGGGTGATGGACAGATTTATGGCATTGGCGGTGGTGACGGTTTCGGGGGTATGTATGTGTCTTCAAAGAGATGGAGTTCTATACTTGATATATGTACAGTTTTTTATATGTCCATCATACCTCAATAATGTGATTTTTTTAAAAGCCTAGCAGAATCCTGCCTTAGAGCTCTGTATTTGCTCTGTCCTCTGCTATAAAGCTGCAGCCACTGATGGTCATATATTGTGCTCTCCCTTTCTGTACAGCGGCTGCACCGTTACTCTTATTAGAGAAACCATCCCTGAAAAATCCTACCCTGCTTTATTCTTCACAGTCCTTTTTATCACCTGAAGTAGTACATAGTTTTGTGTCTGTTTATTGCCAACTGCATTGAAATACAAGATCCATCACACCAGGGATTCCGCCTGTTTGCTTTCTGCTGTGTTTTCAAAGTCTCTCGTTAGGACACTGTACATAGGAACTCCAAAATTATTTAATAAATGAAAGGGGAAAAATAATAAAACTTTACTCTGGTGTCCATGATAGACAACAATTCAGAGGAGGGTCATGGGAGGAAAGATCAGGTCAGGAATATTCTCTCCATTTCCTTTTTAAACAGACCGAAATGGTGAAGTTCAGAGAGATTAGAGATTAACACAAAGTCACACAGTATGGAAGTCATCGGTGCTGTCTCACCGAGCATGTGGGAAGATTTCACTTTCTTTTTTTTTTTTTTTTTTTTTAACCATATGACTTGCTCTAGTTTATGAAATGTGCCAGAGTTTATATGCAGCTTCAAGGTCGGAATGCAAAGAAGCTGTGTGACCCACCACATCTGGCTTCCCACTGTGGACAGCATTTAAGGCACATGCTCAGGGGAAGCCCTGGTCAGCCTAGGTCTCTGAGTGACCTGTGAGAAGAGAGGCCACTTTAGACAATGTAGTGTGACTGAAACATCTCAAGTTGTGCCCCTGACATTTGAGAGTGGGTTTTATTATAGCACAATTAGACCATGCTGTGTATCCTGACAGACTCAGAGCTACTGCATAGAAGCAGGACACAAATCCATCTTTTCTTTCTCTCACACTAAGCGGCCTGTGATGGTAGACAGAACTATGCTAAAGAAGGAATCTATGAGCCTATCATGGGTTGCTTTTATTCTGGTGTAGCTCTTCTATGCACTTCATTTTATCTTCAAGGATAGGTAATAAGAAAAAAAAAAAACTCTTTAAGCCATATGACATGAGATATAGTCATTAATCAAAAGTTTTGGAGTTTGTTATTTAGAAACTACTTTTTTTTTTCTATTTACAGGCTCATTCTTTCTATTTTCCTAATCCTTTTTATTCAGACACTTAAATCACCGGAGCACCAGAATTATTTTCTGTAGTATTTTGTTTCTGTAAAGATTTGATCATCTGCTTCTTTGACCACATAAAAATCTCTATAAAACTGACACTTGCTTAAGTGCAAGGGTATGACAATTTCTAATGACTTTCCTGTGCTAGGAAATTCTAGAGTACTTTCTGAATCAAAGATAGAATTTCATGTCTTCAGGGGTGTTGATGTGCGGGTCCTTCAAAACCCTGTGTGTGTGACAGTGCAGAAGTGTTCACGAGTCCAGTGATTAGATTGTGACAGCTAATGACCTAATCAGTGAACTATCCACTGATATGGATTAACTAGGCTGTAACTGTAGGTAGGGGATGTGCCTGAAGGAAGTAGGTCACTGAGGGCATGACTTGGGGTTTATATTTTGTCCTTGGTGAGTGGAGCTCCCCTTCTCTGCTTTCTGGTGGCCATATCCTGAGGTGCTTTCCTCCTCCACACCCTTCCGCCATGATGTTCTGCCTCATCTCAGGTGCACAGATATGCAATTAGCTGACTAATTTTGATCATTAGAACCTCTGAAATCATGAACCCAACTCAACTTTTCCTCCTCTAAGTTGTCCTTAGCAGGTCTTTTGGTCACAGTGACACAACATTTTCAATATTAAGAAACACACTACATTTTAAACCTTATTAGTTTTTTATGTTTAGCATGTGGGGAAAAGTTAGTTATTATTTAACCCCAAATATCACTCCTGAAGCACACTACGTATGAACAACTTGGTTCCTACCCAAATGAAAACAGAAAAATATATATTATTTTTGGCAGAAAATTGAGAGGCACAGAAAAATTGAAAGCTATTCAAGAATTCCAGAAGAACCTTAATAATAAACTGTAGCGCATTCAGTGAAGAAAAAATGTCTTCCTACATTGATATTTGCTAATCCATGCAAGCCCCTTCTGTGAGCTAAACTTTCAAATAGTTCATTTGGTTCCTTTGCATGGTAAGAAATATTCTGATATGTGTTTGCTAGAATTCTTTTTACTTAAGTCTCGCTCATTCCCTAAGTCAAGATGTTGGAAAGAAGTCAGTGAGCGCATGTCCTTGCTGAAGAAGGTAGCTGGTACCTTAGTTTTCTCTGTGTTTCCACACATTCTTAGCATTTATCACGTATAGTTCTTGGGTTAACTGTGCTCTCTCTTCGTAAGTATTCCACAAACTGAAATAGGGTTAGGGTTCAAGTGCAGAATCAAGCTTCTACATTTTTATCACCTGAAGAACAGATAATTCCAAATCTCAATGTAAAAAAAAAAAAAAAAAAAGATATTTGAAGCTCTTGCTAATAACTCACTCAAAGCTTCAGGCAATGTAGAACCTCATTCAATTCATACCTAGTGCGTCCTCCTCCATTCAATTCCCTCAGGAACTTGATCTCTGCTAGAGAATTGACAAAATACACTCTCTAATGCAATAAGGAATGATGCTGATGTAATTTCCTCCACGGAATGATTTTCTTTGACTGTTTATCTGTGGCTTCTCAGGCATTGCAAACTTTTAACCAAGAGCAGGTTGATGATCGGTATGCATCACTATACAGAAAATGGCCAAATTTGGGCACAGTGGTGTACACCTGTAATCCCAGCTGCTCAGGAAGCTGAGACAGGAGTATTATAAATTCAAGGCCAGACTGGGCAACTTAGAGGCACATCTCAGAAAAAAATAAAATAAAAACAGATAAAGGGGTGAAGATGTAGCTAAGTTGCACAGCATGCCTCGGTTCAATCTCTAGTACTGCCAATAATGATATAATTATTAGAATTGCAATTATAATATAGGAAATAGCCAAAGCACAGACACTGATATAAACACAACTTTCAGTAGTTAGATGGATCATCTGGGTGTGTTCTGACCCTCTACAATAATACCACACATGTGGCCAGTTATTTGCTATTCTTTTTCTGCTTCCAAAGAGAATTGAAGCAAGTTAAAAAGATGACAAAAAGAGCAGCAGGAGAAAAGAATAATAAACTTGAGTGCCATGGAAAATTAATTCTTAAGATCTAGAGAGGCAAGAGGCATAACGTTCAACAGCTCACATTCTGCATTCTGACTTTTGAATTCTTTCTCCACCATCTAATGACTCTAGGATCTTGAGAAACCAAGTAAACTCTCTAAGACACAGTTTCATCATTCTTAAAACTGCACCAGAATGGAACCTAAAACTCGTAACATCACCAAGGAGCAGCATAGGAAAGTTTTAGACAAATGTCCTACTAAGCTCTCCATGGCCCTGCCCGTGGATACCCTTCACCTCTGAAGTGGCTGGTAGAAACAGCTCCAGGCTTGTGTACAGAGTGTCTAATGGCAGCTTTAGGAAATGTTGCTATGGTGATTTCTAACATACACACCAAGTAAAAGCAATTCTTAAAATGGATATTCAACTCAAGGCTGGCCTTTAAGTCCACTTCAAAACCAGATTATCACCAAGTACTTTGTACATGGGATTTCTGGAGCCAATACTAACTGACCCTTTCTGAAGATTAAAATGGGATATGATACACAAATTATTCCACACATGGCTGGGTACACAGTAAATCATACATGCCAGTTGTTTTCATTCATAATGCATCCTATTATATACAGGCAAGTCTTCTTCCTAGATCAGAAATAATTTTCAAAGCCAGAAAAGAAAAAGTAGCCTTCTTGTCCCATTTGAAATGCCCTTTAAAGAGGAAAATTTATTACCATGAGCAGCTTGAGGAAATTTGTTCAGCTATAAAACCAAGAAAGAGGATCTTTATTCCCGCATTTATGTGTAGATGTTGGGACAACATTTGCACAAATGTCATGGCTGTACATGCACAAATAAACACATCAACTAATTGAACTGTGGGGACGTAATTGAATTTGTGGGGACGTAGCTGCTGGTAGCCACTTATATTTACTTGCCTTCAGTTCCTAACTTCACTGAATTTCTATTAAAGAAACAGGTTTGTCTAATATTTTTCCATTATGGAATAAAGGCAGTATATACATAAAATCAAAGAAGAGTGCTTGCTTCATCATAGTTCAAATACCATATTTAAAATACATATGAGGGCTGGGGTTATAGCTCAGTGGTGGAGCGCTTGCTTAGCATGTGTGAGGCATTGGGTTCGATCCTCAGCATCACATAAAAGTAAACAAATAAAATAAGGTAGTTTTGATTTGTATTTCTCAAAACTACTCTAAGATTTCATTTAACCCCAGTGAGAATGGCAGTTCTCAAGAATACAAGGAACAATAAATTTTGGTGAGGATGTGGAGAAAAAGGCACACTCATCCATTGCTGGTGGGACTGCAAATTGGTGCAGCCATTATGGAAAGCAGTGTGGAGATTCCTCAGAAACCATGGAATGGAACCACCATTTGACCCAGCTATCCTACTCCTCAGTTTATGCCTGAAGGACTTAAAATCAGCATATTACAGTGATGCAGCCACATCAGTATTTATAGCAGCTTAATTCACATTAGCTAAACTATAGAACCAACCTGGGTACCCTTCAACAGGTGAATGGATAAAGAAATTGTGGTATATATACACAATGGAATATTAGTCACCCTTAAAGAAGAATGAAATTATGGCATTTGCCAGTAAATGGATGGAGCTGGAGACTATCATGCTAAGTGAATATAGGACAATCCCAAAAAACCAAAGGCTGAATGTTTTCTTTGATATGCAGATGATAATTTACAAGGGGCGGGCAGCTAGGGAAGAATACTGTTACTTTGGATTAGGTAGAGAGGCGTAAAGGAAGGGGAGGGGTACAGGGGTAGGAATGATAGAATGAATCAGACCCTATAACTCTATGTATATATATAACTACACAACTGGTGAGATTCTACATCATCTACAACTGCAAGAATGAGAAATTATATTCCATCTATGTATGATGTATCAAAGTGCATTCTACTGCCATGTAGAACTAATTAGAACAACAACAACAACAAAAAAAAAACTGAACAAGGGGAAAAAAAAAAGAATGTGAATTTGCTCAGTGACCTTGAGCTGTGTACTTAGAAACTGTAAAAGCATTCAATTTTATGTCACACATATTTTACCACCATTAAAATATTTAATGTGTATGTCGAAAAATAAGAGTGCTTTACCTTCAGAAATAATAAAGGTATTGTGTCCATCTACAACTAAATATCTACATATGTGTATATATAATATATATATTATATATATATATGTGAATATGTGTGTACACATACACAGTCTCTAAATCCACTTCTAAAGAGAGACATCAAATTGAAATTGGTTCCTGAAAACTCCATTGCCTGGTGATTAGACTATTGAGAAGCAAACAGAATTTGCTGGGATTTTCTTTCCCAAATCCTCTCTCAAGCAGTTTTCCTCCCTTAAAATAAGCCAGAGAGTTCTTGTATAATAAGGGTGAGCTGGTGCGGAGTCTGCAATTGTACTTGCTAATGCTGGTGCAGGTCACAGAGTGTGGAACTACTGAGGCCCTCCTCATGTCCCCAGCTGGGCTCAGCGATAGGACTAACAAGGCTGTTTGTTGACACAGCAGGTAAAAATTAAAATCGGAGGAGCAATCATGTCTGATCCTGGGAGTCACTAAAGGAAGCCGGAAGAGGCAATAGATGCTTGCCAGGCTTGAAGCACCTGCTAAATTCAGAGGATGCTATAACCTCAAAATAGCCTGGGCAGGGAAGACTGTAAAAGAGAATTACAAAAAAAAAAAAAAAAAAAATCAATTCTGGAGGCAATCAAAGCATGAATAAAAATTTCAACGGCGGCCTGGTTAGAAACTGATGGATGCTAAAAAAAGTTCATTAGAAAGAGGAGAAAAAAAAACAAAAAAACAAAACCGACAATGGTTTACGTGTTCTTCCTATGTGTAGGCTGCTCACGGGTGTTTGCTTTCAGAAGGATTTTTCTTTTGCATTCCAGGCACAGGATCGATGGCAGCAAACACAGGCCTTCTTAAGGGGATGGAGAAGCTGTCAAGTCATTCTGCAACACAGTGCACTTGAGGAAGCTGGGCTTCCTCCATTCTGGCCCCTTGGTCTACATGCATTTGGGGTCTGCTTCTGCTTAAGCCTGTGATGCTCTGATTGGTCCTTTCCTGGGTTCACAGCATCCCTTCTCGGGTGCGTCTCCTGTGCCTTCTGGCTGCTCATTCTCTTTTGCACCTTTTCTGGGAAACAGCTGGGCGGCTGTCACCAGATGTATCACGCTGCTAGAACTTTGTGCTGGAGCCTACCAGAATTATGACTCACGAGCCCTCTGTCAGGGCAGGAGTGTCTTCGCCTTTTTATTAACTTTCTGTAAAACCATATGTCTCATCGTCCTATATATAGAACACTTATACTGAATGGAGAAACAAATATACCAGTGCTGCTCATTTTCAAATAAATACTAGGTTTTTAGAGTTGTAGTCTTTTGATAGATATAGGTGACAGATTAGAGCATTTGAAAAAAATATGTATTGTAAAATATATATTTGGGATCTAGATGAACATATAAATATATCTGAAATATATAAATATAATGTACTCTATATGAATATATAGGAAAATACATCTATGAAAAATATATAAAAGATATATGAGCTCTAGATTATAAATTTTCAGCTTTTTTTAATGTACCCACGTCATTTTTGCAGAACTGAAAACTTGGGACCTAATGGGTTACGTTTCTCTCATTGAGGTGCTACTTGGCAAAGACTCTCAAAAAGTTCTAAAACTTCATATGAAATGCCATGCTGACCCTAGATGCCACATTATAAATTTAGAAGAGGCCCTGAGCCTTCCTTGACCATCAATATGTTACATCTTAGTAAATGGAACAAAGTGCTGACCTCGCTGTGATTTCCATGGTGGCTTCTGAAATCCTGGTTATGAAGCTGGTGAGGAGGAAGATTGGCTGAGCAGTACAAGCTAGAGAAACTAGCTATCTCAACTAGAGAAACTCAAATAATACACTATGATCAGAGACGTTTTTACTTAACATTGAACAGTGGCCTGGGCACAATACCTAAGCACTTATGCTTGGTCATAAGATATGTGATCATTTCACAGCGGACTCAAAATTCAATTCTTCATTGAACATTCAGAACATCCCATTTATCATATTAACACCACACCTATACTGCAGCCTTACAATTTAAACGATATTATAACAATTTACACAATATTACAGTATTGTGCAGTGACGAAGAATGTGGATTTTTAAAGTCAAATTTTAATTTAGGCAGAGAAATTGGGTCAAATTAGTGAACTCCAATTCTCAGTTTATCTCAAAAATAGTTATTAAAAAGAATGTAACTGGGCTGGGGATGTGGCTCAGTGGTAGAGCGCTTGCCTAGCATGCATGAGGTCCTGGGTTCAATCCCTGGCACCTCAAAAAAATATATAAAAAAAACTCCCAAAACTGTAACTCACAGGATGCACAACAGATTAAATGAAAAAATAGAAAAATGTTTGCAAATAGAAATATAATTATACATGCAGTATGTATACATTGTGTATGTATGTATGTGGATGTAGACAGATATAGGTAAGGAAATCCACATGGCTGATACTTTACTATCAACAGAATGAACAGTGAATAACTGATATTTCTAAGCCCCAGATTATTGCTGACAACATCATCATCTTCATCTCAATGAAGACAAAGAAATCTGGAGGACAACAGATGTCCCTTTTACCAATCAGTTTAAAGTAAATAAACGTGCTCAATGGATAAACTATAATTGGGTTAGCAAATTAGTTTGTATATAAATCAATGTTTGTATGAGTTAGGTTGAATTCAATATGCTTCTCTCACCTGCTTCTCTCCCAGGAAATATGTACATGAAGATCATCATAAGTTCTATTGTAACATTTAATCCTATCCGCATGCAGGCTGTAGGAGCCGCAAAAATGTTATTAAATAAGTTTAACATGAATAGGAACATTTGTGTTCTCTATTGATTTTTCCTAGGCCTTCGGGTAAAGGCACACACCATCATGGTGTTTTTTATTCACAAAGAGTAGACTTTGAGAATGATGTCATCTCACAAACTCCCAGAAGGGAAAAACTATGACAGCTACATTTGTTTCAGGCAGTATTAGCGTAAGGCCACCCACATCCCACGGATGATGATAAATAACTCTGGTGGCGAAGACAGTGACTCCTCCACAGAATGATGAGACTCTAACAGATGACCAGCTTGGAGAAAATGTTATTGCTCTCAGCTTGGGGATCACGTCAACCCCACTGTCGGTTGTAGTTTCACTGAGCAGGACCACCTGAAAATAACCAGGGGAGCCCACCCTGTGGGACATGGATGGCACCACAAGGAGGATGGGTCTCTCCTGTCTTCTCCCAGGCAAAGGGGCTGCACCCATGTGCCACTTATCACAGAACCTCCTCCAGGCAAGGGATTCTACAACATTGCACAGGTACTAGGAGCTAGGTATTCCAGAACCCCTACAAATAACCTGCCTGCAATCAAACCCTCTGGTTGCCTTTGAAACAGTATAAGAGCAGACAGAGGAACCATTAACGGGAACACAGACCCACCCTGCAGGGCCAAGGCAGTGACAATCTGCTGCACCCTGGAAAGTACAGGATGAGAGAGGACTTTTGCTTCTCTTCTCTGTGTTAAATCTTGACCTTTGGGAGTTTCTAATAAAATTTGTTCTCTAGTTCACAATCGGTGATGTTGTAAAACCTGTCCTAAAATCGACGGGATACATACTACCCACGTGGCACAGCAACTCTAGACAGTATCATCTTCCAAATGCCAAAACCAAATCACGGCGCCAGAGAATTTATTAGCATGTGATAGGACAGAAAGGATGCAAAGGGAAATCCAGAGTAAATTGTGTGACACTGGCCAATCTTCGGCAGGAGCTAATAAAAATATGGTGCTGAAATGCTATGACATTTAACGAGGGCAGTGTCATTAACAAAGGATGAACTGTGGCCACTAATGCACAGTGCAGACCACACCTGAGGTCCTGCAGTTCACCTGGCTAAATGTTCATCACCTATGCAAGGCTGAGATGAAACTGACGGATGTGATGAACGCCACTTCTATAAAAGGGCTGTGACATTTCCAATTACATTCACGACTCAACTGCTTCTGCTATAGCCTGAGCACGAGGGTAAGAAATGTGTGAAGTGCATCCTGCTATTCTTTGAAAATGAGTAAGAAAGACTATCCTAAATGTAAACATTTACAGACGCACAATGTCCCAGAGGTGTGTAAACACACACACACAGTTCTGACCTAATATATATATATATATATATATATAAACTTTCAAAACTCATCTCTTTTTTAAAAATATTTTCTTAGTTGTCAATGGACTTTATTTATTTATATGTGGTGCTGAGAGTCAAACTCAGTGCCTCAGACATGCTAAGCAAGTGCTGTACCACTGAGTCACAACCCCAGCCCCTCAAAACTCATCTTATGATATCCTCCTGGTTAACCAATTTTTTCAGGGCAAATAATCCTCTAGCAGCATATCTACTTACAAAAATACAAACAATTTTATGTTTTCACAGAATCAATGAATATGCACGTGCCTTATGCATAGACCTGTTCTCAAGGGATCTTAATCAAGAATATTTCAGATTGTCAAAAGAAGTTTCCCAGGAACCCTGTTCAGTGTTACTCCAAAACAACATAGCTCTGCAATAAAATAACAGACCAACAGCCAAAAACTCTAAGTAGAGAGATGTTTTCTTTTCTCCAAGTAGTCTCTTCTGCCTGTAAAATTTATCTAAAATATGTGCCAATAGGTTTTCAGGAAGCACCATGTGCATGCCATTCCCAAATAAGACAAGGTCTTTAAGGTACTGTATTTTTGAAATACAAAAATACTGAGATTGCCAGAAAACCACTATCTATGCAAAAATAATGAGATTCCTGCAAGACTGCAATATTTATTGAAATATATGACTTCCTATAAATACAAATACAATTTCTGGAATTGACTGGAACGTCATGGGGAAGAAAATATATGTGACCAGTTCAGATGGGGATGACGAGAACATCATCTTGACTTCTCATCACACGATGGACTCTTTGGCCGACACTTGGAGCCATCAGGCAAAATTGGCTTCAATCATTCGATACCGAAGCAAATGAAGCCATCCACCCAGATGTGCAGCGACACGGTCACAGGACCTATATCTGCACAACAAAAATGGGATCTATCCTTCTCTTCCCGCAACACCCTGTATGTACGTCAACATCAAACCAAAGTATCATCACATGGACTTGATCACTAGCCTTATCATTTCAGATGTCAGACACCCAGGTTTCAATGACAATTCTGTCACTCACAAGTAGTATGATGTCCACTGGCAACTTACACCTGGTCCTTGGTTTTCTGTTAAACGGGGATGATCTCAAAGCATCTGTCAAGGTTGTAAAGACTAACGGAGGAAAGATGCATGAAGCAGAGGTCTCGTCGTTGAGTGGGTACAAAACAAATCAATAAGTGTTGTTGGGATTGAGTGCCTGACCGCACGTCACTCGTCTGCCATTAACAGATTAGCTGTCATCCTCTTGCTATTAGTCAGTCAACAACCACCAAAGCTGAAATGAATTCAACACAGTTGGGCAAGGATATTGTGCTGGGTACATAAAATAGATGTTTTTATATTTTTAGAATGGAGTAGATTAAATATCTGTTCCCCCTTTAATCCATTTCTTTGAAATTGTGTAGATAAATATATAATGTGAATTTAAAGAATGGTGATTCTGGACTGCATTCAGTACAATTAAATGAGTGCTAGCAAAGGAGAGAAATCTGCTTAGAGATATCCAACTCACTTTCAGGCAGGCTGTCCATGCTGACATGGTGTCTCCCATCCACACAGTTACCTGATGACCCTCCCTCAATACAACATATTAAACATGAAAGTGCCTATACACAAAGCACCTATGTTGTTGTATGCCAAATGTATTTTTTCAAGGTCTATTACAGAATTTACACAAAAATTTCTAAAAAAAAAACCCAAACCTTTACAATACTATTTCTTTTCTTTACCATGCCCAGCTGTCTTAAAAGTACCAGAACACTGGAGATCTGGCTGAGAAGGGTTATGTTATCAACCTTTCTCAGCTGATAACACAGTTAATGGTTCATTTATTCAAAACAATTATTGAACATCTGCAAGATTATAGGCAGAGTGATCCTGAGATCATACTGAACTCCACATACACATTTTCTCCTCCTGTGGAGCTTGTATCTAGATGGCAGGACTCAGGAATGAGCAACTACAAACTGAGACAAGAGCAGTTAGCACTTCCATAAATAATTAGCTGTACTGAATGGTGAAGGTGAGGCTTTCAATTTAAAAAATAATAGAGGACATTTCTCAAATTAATGTTTTAAAAAAAATTGACAGTCTCCTATGTGGAAGGTAGAGCAGAGTAAGCGAAAAGGGGGGTCAGATCATAAAGATAGAGAGAAGGTCAGGGGAGTAGAGGAAGGAGATGGAGGGGGAGAGAGAGGAAACAGGAAAGGGGAAGAAAGGCAGGATGAATTTGACAAACACATGCTATGTGCATGTATAAACACACCACTGTGAGTTCCACCCTTATGTACATCTACAAAGCATCAACTAAAAATGAATCAATAAAAATAAATGAAGCCAGGCACGGTGGTGCACACCTGTAATCCCAGCACTTTGGGAGGCTGAGGTAGGAGGATTGTAAATTCAAAGCCAGTCTCAGAAAAAGCAAGGCACTAAGCAACTCAGTGAGACCCCGTCTCTACATAAAACACAAAATAAGGCTGGGGATGTGGCTCAGTGTTCGAGTACCCCTGAGTTCAGTCCCTGGTACCACAAGAAAAGAAAAAGAAATGAGTGGAAGTTAGACCAGTCGAGAAGAGGAAGGGGAGGAGGGGAAGGAATTAGCAAGCACTGGAGACTGAAATGGAGCAAATTAAATTCCATGCATGTAAGATGGTATACAAATGAACCCAGCTTTTATGTACAACTCTAATGAAGCAATAAAAGAAAAACATGATGGCGAAAGTTGCATGTATTTACCAACCGTTATGCAACATTTTAAACTACATATGCATTGTGAAATGGTTCAATCTAGCAAATTAACACCTGTATGACCTTGCAGTTATTTTTGTACTGAGAATACTTAGTCACCACTCTCTTGGTATTTTTCAAGAATGCAATAGATCATCATTACCTGTGGTGTCCATGCTATGGTCACTAGAGGCTGGGGAGATGCTTTTCTAGAAGAACCATAAGAAACCTTGGGAGGTAATATGTCTGTTATTTATTTATTTTTTTTGTACTGGGGATTGAACTCAGGGGTACTTGACCACTGAGCCACATCCCCAGCCCTATTCTGTGTTTTATGTAGAGACAGGGTCTCACTGAGTTGCTTAGCACCTTGCTGTTGCTGAGGCTGGCTTTGAACTCGCAATTCTCCTGTCTCAACCTCCCAAAGTGCTGGGATGACAGGCATGCACCCTTGCGCCTGGTTATGTCTGTTATTTTGATTTCCTTGTTGTATCCACATGTCAACATTTACAAGTATCCTCATAAAGTGCATACTCGAATGCATACATTTATTGAATGTCAATTATACTTCAATAAAGCATTGCTTAGGTAGGGTGCTACCTCAGTTTTATGTGGAAAAGTTTCTCTAAAGGCATTTCATAGTAGAAATCTAAAGGATGAAGCAAGAGACAGAAAGCAAAGGGGGAGAGAAAAAAACCATTCAAACCAGAGTGAAGAGCATATGCAAAGGTCCTGAGTCAGGAAGAGAGAGACACATTTGAATAGTGAAAAGAACATCAGCATTCTTAGTGAGCCAGGGACAGAGCAGCTGGAGATGAGGTTAGAGAAGAAGGTCTGGACTCAATGACGTCGGCCATCACAAGCTGGGAGAATGCCTTTAAATGTCATGCCATGGGTAATCATAAGCCACGTGAAGAAAAGTAATAATGATAAGCTGATGCTTTTAAAGGATTGCTTGAGGTGGCCCAGGAGAAGTGGGTGAGAGGAGTAAACAAGAGGAAGGGTAGAAAGACCAGGGGAACACTTTCTTGGACTCAAGTGAGAATTAGCAAGAATTGGCTCCCATAGGAAAACAAAGGAGTTTTTGTCCCCAAATTTTGTGTCACCACCTCCCTTCTAAAAGATGGAGCTTGTTTTAGTCTGCTCTTGCTGCTGTGACCAAAAGACCTGACAAGGACAATTAGAGGAGGAAAAGTTTATTGTAGGGCTCAGGGTGCAAAGGCTCTCAGTCCATAGACGGTCAGCTCCATTCCTCAGGGCTCAGGGTGAGGCTGAACATCGTGGTGGAAGAGTGAGGTCGAGGAAACCAGATGGGGAGAGGGCACCAAGAAGCAGACGGAGAGGGCTCTCCTTACCATGGCAACATGTAAACCCCAGTGGCAGGTCGCCAAGACCCGCCTCCTCCAGCCACACCCCACCTGACTATGGCCACCACCCACTTAATCCCTATCAGGGAGTTAATGCACTGATTAGGTTCAACCTCCCATAATCCAGTCGTTTCAGTTCTAAACTTTCTTGCATCGTCTCCCACATGAACTTTTGGAGACACCCCACATCTACACCATGACAGAGCTTAATTCCCTTCCCTTGAGTGTGGGCAGCATGTAGTGACTCATTTACAGCAAATTGAATATTATAGAAATGACCTCTGTATACGTCTGTACACTGTGGCTTCCTCTTGCCCTTTGCTCTGGGGGGAAACCAGAGTCATGTCACCATCCCTGTCGTTCAAGCTGCCATGCAGAGCTCCATATAGCAAGGTTGGCTCCCATCGGCCAAGGGCCCGTGTGAACGTGCAGCCAGCAAGGTGACTGAGCCCATCCGAAAGGACACGCTCCTGCCCCAGCCAGGCACAGTATCCACAATAGCAGGAGACATCTGACCGCAATTTCCAGAGTGGACCCTGAGTCTGAATCACCTGGCTACCTGGCTGCAAAATTCCTGACCTGAGAACTTTGCATGAGATAAAAAAAAATAAAAATAAAAATAAAATAAACCTTACGACCATTGTACAGAGGAAAGCAAAAAAACGTTGGTAGTGAGCCTTGCATTCTTCTCTCATCTCCCATGATTCAGATACGACAAGTTTAAATACTGAACTTATGATAATAGCAATGGATGGTTTGGAGCAGAGACAGAATCGTGCTTTGGATCCATGAACCAAAAGACACTTCCAAGCTATTGAAAATAAGGCATGCAATCCAGGAAAACTCCTAAGTTGTGTGTTTAAGAGCCAACTGGGCTCCCTAACTCTTCGAGAATGGTTTCTGTGCTAAATCTCACATGATTACTGCCACAAGTACTGAACATACTGTAAAAACATGATGTGCTTATAGGGGATCCCGTCATAACATGACCTGCCAGGCTGCTCCTCTGCCAGAGTGCCGGTTCGGGATTTCTACCCAGCCCCTTTATGATATTCTGGTCGAGGAGAGGAACATACTAAGATGGGCTTGTTTTAGTCAGCTTTTTTGTTTGTTTGTTTGTTTTTTGTTGCTGCTGTGACCAAAAGACCTGACAAAAACAATTTTAGAGGAGGAAAAAGTTTATCTGGGGCTCACAGTTTCAGAGGTCTCAGTCCATAGATGGTTGACTCCATTGCTCTGGGACCAAGTTGAAGCAGAACATCATGGAAGAGGAAAGCAGCTCAGCTCATGGCAATCAGAAAGCAGAAAGAACTCTGTTCACCATGGACAAAAATACAAACCCCCAAATCACTGCCCCAGGCACCCATCTCTTCCAACTACATCCCCCCTCTGCCTGCAGCTACCACCTCATTCGTCCCTATCGGTGGATTAAGGCACTGATTAGGCTAAAGCTCTCATAACCCAATCATTTCACCTCTAAACTTTCTTGCATTTTCTCACACATGAGCTTTCAGGGGACACCCCATATCCAAAGCATAACAGGGTATATAGTTTCACTACTTAGGAATTTTTGATTATCATTCATTTTAATCATAAAGGCTTCCATGTCTTAGTCGCAAACTGGTATCTACCAAACTTTCCATAGCTCATGTGGTTAAAAATTAACACTGTTCATTTACATAGAAAGAAAAATGTGGCAGGAAGAAAAAGTGATCACCCATGAAAACATGATTCATCTGAATTGTTTCTGACAGGGTATCTGACGTGTCATGTTGGGGCATCACAGAATCTGTGTGTTAGGGCTGGAAGATCCCTCAGCTTTACCTAAAATGAGAGGCAAACAACAATGACAAGGGACATAAATTTTTAGATCATACAGAGACAAGGCATTAAATAATACTGACTCACTTAAGAATAAGCTATTCCTTTCTTGATGAATTCTTTTTGAGTTCTTCTGATTAAAAAGAAAGACTAAGCCGGGTGCGGTGATATACTCCTATAATCTCGGTTGCTTGGGAGGCTGAGGCAGGAGGATCATGAGTTCAAAGCCAGCCTCAGTAAAAGTGAGGCCCTAAGCAACTCAGTGAGACCCTGTTTCTAAATAAAACACAAAATAGGGCTGGGGATGTGGCTCAGCGGTCGAGTGCTCCTGAGTTCAATCCCTGGCACCCACCCCACAAAAAAAAGACTCAGACAGCTACAGGAAGGAAAAGTTGTGCTCCATTTATGTACAATGTTCAAAATGCATTCTACTGTCATGTATAACTAATTAGAACACATTTTTAAAATGTTGAAAAATAGAAGGAAAAAAAAAGACTCAGATAGGGTCACCACGTCTTTAAAACCCTCATAATACTTCCCAAATTTCTGTGAAGAAATGGCAGGGTTCTGGATCAGTCATTTGAGGACAAGCTAGGCTGTAATATATTTTTCTGTAGTGTTTATTTTTATGGTCACTTTTTAATTCATAGCAATGGATATGACTGTGATGCATGGCTTTAAAAAGAGATGATGGTGTTCATTAAAAATTGAACTGAATGATAATATAGGGAGTTCACAGGGAGCACAGAAATAGATGATGAGCAAATTTTGGGAAACCCAGGCCTGGAAGGCTCACTTGTGCCCTGTCCCATTATTTTATATACTCAGAATCTGAAACCCTAAGTGGCAGAGTGATTTGCTGGAGGTCCTAGAGCTGGAAGGTAGCAAATATAGTTCCAGATGGAACAGACACTTCACAGAAGAAGTAGAATCAATCAACAAATCTATGGAAAAGCGTTCAATATCTCTACCAGTTAGAGAAATGCAAATTAAAACTACAGTGATATTCCATCTCATTCCAATCAGAACGGCAATTATCAAGAATATAAGTAACAATAAATGTTGGTGACAACGTGGGGGAAAAGGCACACTCATACATTGCTGGTGGAAATGCAAATTGGTGCGACCATTATGGAAAGTGGTATGGAGATTCCTCAGAAAACTTGGAATGGAACCACCATCTGACCCAGCCATCCCACTCCTCGGTTTATACCCAAAGAACTTAAAATCAGCATACTACAGTGACGCAGCAGCCACTTCAATATTTAGAGCAGTTCAATTCACAATAGCTAACCTATAGAACCAACCTAGGTGCCCTTCAACAGATGAATGGATAAAGAAAATGTTGTATATACACAATGGAATATCACTCAGAATGAAGAATGAAATTATAGCATTTGCTTGGAAATGGATGGAACTGGAGAATATCATGCTAAGTAAAATAAACCAATCCTAAAGAACCAAAGACTAAATGTTTGCTCTGATATGCAGATGCTAATTCACAATAAAAGAGAGGGGAGAATAGAGGTATTTTGGACTAGACAGAGGGGAATAAGGTAGGAGAGGTGGTACGGGGGTAGAAATGATAGTAGAATGAACTGGACATTATTACCCTATGTGCATACATGATTACATGACCTGTGAACCTCTACGCCATGTACAACCAGACAAATGAGAAGTTATACTCCATTGATGTATGTGTCAAAATGCCTTCTGTCATGTATACCTAATTAGGAGAAATTTTTAAAAGGTCTATAAAAAATTACAGTTCCAGAATCATTGGATTTTTCTCACAATAACATTAAAGAAAAAGGTAAAGACTAAAACGTGTTCTAATTACTGAACAAAACTTACATTAACTTATTTACTTTGCTACCCTTTTACTGAACTGGAGATCACACTTTTTTAAAATACAAAATCCATGAATAATTATGAAATGCAATTGGTAATCTCCTTTTTCTTTCCTCCTCTTAAATATAATTGAACATAGCAATTAGCTAGAATCGTACGGTGATACAAGACATACAGAGCATCAGCTTCGAATTTGGTTGTATCTAGTTAGATAAATATTACATTAAAACCAAAGTTTATGTGCAAATGTCACAGCACTGCAGAGAAGAAGGTTCTCAAAGAGGGTTCTAAGAACCTTGATGAAGAAAGTAAAGAGGATAAGGGGTCCACTTTCACCTGACAATTTCTATTTCACAAAGACCACCTGTGTGCAAATCATATTCACCTACCTTATCAGTCTTTCATGACTTCTCAGCAAAATCCTACAGAGAATATCACATCAGGTTCTGGCAAAAACAGTTGACTCAGGCAGATATTGCTGAATTTTCATTATTTACTCTTTTGCTCAGAGAAGATATGAATTTATTTTGAATGTGCTTTTGAATTATTGCCATTCCCTTCCCATGAGCTAGAGGGGATGTAGTCTTTTTTTTCCCCTATAGGTGGGAACATTTCACTGTCCCTTAACGAAGCACAGAAGAGAGTCAGGATAACGTCTACACCATATGTGAATAGAGGAGTCTGGTGAATTTTAAACTAATACATTAGAACTTTACTCATTGTCATGGTTTAGATATGAGGTATCCCCCAAAAGTTCATGTGCGATACAACCCAAGAGGGATTAGAGGTGAAATGATTGAGTTGTGAGAGCCTTAACTAATCAGTGCATTAATCCACTGATCTGGATTAACTGAGTGGTGACTGTAGTCAGGTAGGGTGTGGCTGGAGGAGGTGGGCCACTGGGTATGTGCCTTTGAGGTTTATATTTTGTCATGGTGAGTGATCCTGATCATCATGTCCTGAGGTGCTTTCCTCCATCACACCCTTCCGCCATGATGTTCTGCCTCACCCTGAACCATGGGGAACGGAGTCAGCCACCTATAGACTGAGACCTCTGAAACCATGAGTCCCCAAATAAACTTTTCCTCCTTAAAAATGTTCTTGTCAGGTCTTTTGGTCCCAGCAGAGAAAAGCTGATTAAAATACTCATTTCAACTCTCAGGGAGGTGAACAGTTGGAGTTGGAAGTTGTGTGTAAAGACAGTTCCATTAGCTAAAATCTGTTTTCTAAGCCAAGATATAATTACACTAAGACAGTAGAGGAGAGAAAGAAGGAAGGAGAGAGAACATAACAGAGTAGCTCAGGGGGAGAGAGAATGAACATTACCATAGGTGGAGAGAAAAGCAAGGTACCAACTCCAAGGGAGATTAAACCTTGGGAGCTGAAACAGGGAGGCACTTGGTGGGAGAGAAGAATTTTCTAGACTGTAGCCACATACAGGAAACAAAGCAAGGTAGAGAGGTCATGTCTACATAGTTCAGTGTGGTTTCCTCCACAGCAAGAGGAAGCTGGTGGAGGGCTAGGAGACAAAGGCTGAGTGTATGCACAGGAGATGATAAAACCTAAGATCGTGATGCTCTGAAGTAAGCATGGTCCAGCTCAAAGGAGGGAGAGATGTCCTATATTGGGGATGCCACACTGTGTGACCTTCCACCACTCTCCTAACCTGGTTTAGTTGCCCCAACTCTAACACAGAGGTGGTGATATTCCCCAGAGCAGGGCTGCTTTGAGCCCAATATGAATTCTTTACTGTACTTCAAGTGTTTAGAGGAGAGAAAGAACAGAAATGGATGTTGCTATTACCACTACTATAATTATCATCATGGGTAATGGCCAAGGGCTCTAAATCATAGGTTTTTTTCCAGGGGTGGTTGCTGGGGATACTGGGGATTGATGTAGCTCTTAACCACTGAGCTACATCACCAGCCCTTTTTATTTTATTTTTTTCTTATTTTGAGAGAGGTTCTCACTAAATTTCTTAGGGCCTGATGAAGTTGCTGAGGCTGGCTTTGAACTCGTGATCCTCCTGCCTCATCTTCTTGAGCTGCTGGGATTACATGTGTATGTCACCACATCTGGCTCTAAATCATGTGTGAATACTAAGAAATGTGAAAAATTAGGTTTTAAAAAAACCATTCATAGTTAATGGTGCAATATTAAATGGATTATATAGTATTATATAGTATTTTCCTCCATTTTCAAAATTCCGATTCAAAGATTAGCAGATTGCCCAACAGACGGCATAAAAATACAGAAAAATGTTTCTATATAATTTTGTGTTGTGTGTACATATGTATGTATACACAAATATGTGGCTACAAAGAGGAAAAGATGTACCTTTATCATAATATTTTTTTCTTTTTTAAGGCTGGGGGTTGAACCTAGAGTCTCATGCCTGTTAAGCAGATTCTCCATTAGTTAGTTACACTCTGACAATAATATCATTAGATAAGAGAAATAATCATTAATCTTGTTTTTTTAACTTCCTCTCTGTAAGGAGAGGCCTTTTTTTTTTTTTTTTTTTTTTGGTACTAGGGATTGAACTCAGGGGTACTCAACCCCTGAGCCACATCCCAGCCCTATTTTGTGTTTTATGTAGAGACAGGGTCTCACTGAGTTGCTTAGCGCCTCTCCATTGCTGAGGCTGGCTTTGAACTCACGATTCTCCTGTCTCAGCCTCCCAAAGTGCTGGGATGACAGGCGTGCGCTACTGCGCCTGGCTTCATTCATTTTATATTAGATAGTAATAGATAATTTATATAGTCAGGATGATCATATATTTATAATAAAACAAATTGCTAAATATGTTAATAAAATATTTTATGTATTTAATATATATATTATTAAATTTTAATATTCGTACATAATAAAATATATTACACAATATATTTTTTGCTATACAACATTATTCTTATTTTTAGTAATAAATGTGTATAAGGGACATTCTTAAGCTCTGATGCGGGCCAGGGAATTCAGCATCCTCCTGAAGCTCATGCATTTGACCATATTTAGTGGTACTTTTTTTTTTTTTAATATTTTTTTAGTTGTAGATGGACGCAATATCTTTATTTTATTTATTTGTTTTTATGTGGTGCTGAGGATCAAACCCAGTGACTTACATGCGAGGCAAGTGGTCTACCACTGAGCTACAGCCCCAGCCCCTTAGTGGTAGGTTTTACATCCAGATTTGTCTTGGCTCCCAGACCATAGTCTCATCTATCAGAGGCCTTTCCAAGACAAAAGCTTCCAGTATCAGAACACTATGGGTTAGAGACAGGGACACTACATTATGCCTCAAATTCTCATTTAACTCTGGAAAGACGTGAGTTAGAAAAAAAAAAATGCCTACAAGGGTATAAACTCCTTGAGTCCCTGTATTAGGCAACCAGCCTGGTGCGCAGGCAAGAACAATGAAGGGAGATTGGAAGCCACCGTGAACCTCATCTGACAGGTCAGCAGCTGGAAGAAGGGGGGTGTCTGGAGTGTCAACCCTCCCCCCCACAGTCCCCTGAAGGAAAACTGTTGTTTTAAGATGCTGCCACACATACCAGGTGGCCTGGACCTTCTTTATCACTGAAACTGTCACAACCCTCAATCACCCTGGCAACCACAACTTGGAGACCCTCACAAAGAAAGCCTGCTGAGGGTTATTCAAAGGGTAATGAACCAATTGAAGGGGCAGGACATTGAGACTAAAACAGGGGGATTCAATTTCCTTCACTGTCTACCCCTGCAGTTCCTAAGCTGTCAATCAAAAGATAAGAGCTGGACCTGGGTAGGAGTCTCTGGAAACTGCTCTGGGACTCCCAATAAAACCGGAGGGCAGGAGGGGTGCATGGTCCCTGTCCTCGCTGAGAGGACTCACTCTCTCCCTTGAGAGTATCCTCGTTTCCGCTTTCCTATTCCTTCCAAGAAACTCATTTCTGCTACTCTGAGCAACATGACTCAGATCTGATCAGGGTGAGAAAAGATTGCCAGGGCCGCCTCAGGTCAGCTCAGCAGCAGATTTCTGCCCTGGAACACATGGACAAAATTGCAGAGATCTTAATAATGTCCATTATCTATCGGTACACTGATTATACTAAATTTTTAAGACATATTTATCAAATAAACGAATAAATTGGTGATTGCATAAATATTTCCAAAATAAGTAGAAGTTGTAAATTTAAGAAAGGATCTCTTCTTCCAACATCACCTGTCCCTGTATCAAAAGACTGTAGAGAATTAGTGGCCAAGTTTCCTAATAGCACTATCTGAACATAGTTCACCAAAGCAATCACAAACTTTTGACTAAAACACTCTTAATAATAAAATGAATGTCCATTTATAGAAAGAGAAGTTAGTCATGTTAT
This sequence comes from Geosciurus inauris, assembly GCA_004024805.1. Classification (NCBI taxonomy): domain Eukaryota; kingdom Metazoa; phylum Chordata; class Mammalia; order Rodentia; family Sciuridae; genus Geosciurus; species Geosciurus inauris. The sequence continues at coordinate 21,201 of PVHX01003272.1, read as the reverse complement.
GATGCAATAGGAAAGCAATTATCAAGTCCAAATGTGGGAAAGTTATTGCCATTTTGATAAAAGCAACTTAAACATTCCCAATGTCGGTTCCTCACTCTGAAAGTCGCTAGCCATGATGGGAAATTGGGCAAATGAGTTAATCTTTTAGTTCTTCAGGTTTTTCATTTTCCCTTTCAGATTCCCAGAATCTCTGATTGCTGAAGTTAACATTTTGGGGTGATTATGTCAACCACTGGGCAGATCCTCAAAGCCTGTCTGTATCTCAAGCTTGACATTAGTTTCCAGTCCCAAAAAGGAATGCATTTCTAGTTGCCTTCAATACTTCTTGCTATAGATGGCACCCTGCAATGTAGTCGAAGGCAGGGGCTTTACACAGGTTTTTGTTCCATTTCATGTTAGACAGCTCAAGCGACTGCACACATACATACTGCATGCATACCTTTTAAACATATCTGACATCAAGCTTTCTGCAGCTACTCTTTCTCCATGAATTTGCCTTCTGTGTATTAAACATATTTTGAAACATGGGTGTGGTACATCTCTCTCAGGTCATGAGGGAACAGAGAGATGTGAATGGTGGGAACACAGAGTTCCGAGAATAATTCTATAAAATAAGTCCACGGTACTGATCCCCACATACTTTCTTTTCCAAGAGGCCATTTACCTGTCTGGACTGTAGGCAGGATATGTCACATCCCTCAGCAAATTACTTGTTAGCTGCGGGAGAAATTCAGACTGAGATAATGTTGATGAGAGGAACCCAGGAGACATTTGTGACCAGATCCTGAAACTCAGGAAGATACGGATAATTCCTCCTGACCATAAAATCTGTAAGAATGTATGATTAAGAATCCAATTAGAGCTGGGCATGGTGGTGCCCATCTATAATTCTAGCGTCTCAGGAGGCTGAGACAGGAAAATTGGGAGTTCAAAGCCAGTCTCAGCAATTTAGTGAGGCCCTAAGCAACTCAGTGAGACTCTGTCTCTAAGCAAAATACAAAATAGGGCTGGGGATGTGGCTCAGTGGTTAAATGTCCCTGAGTTCATCCCTGGTAACAATGAAAACAACAAAAGAATCCCATTAGAATTGGTCGGCATGGGCCAAAGTGACCTAGAATTATCATGGCAGTGGGGACTTGAAAGTCTGATGTCACCCTTCTGTCAGTCAAAGTCAAGAGGTGGACCTAGGTGGGACTCTCTGGAAACTTCTCTGGGATCCCCAATAAAACTGGAGTGCAGGAGAGGCACATTGTCCCTCTCTTCTCTGAGAGGACCCCCTCTCTCCCTTGACAATGTCTTCTTTCCCTTTTCCTATTCTATAAACTCAGTCTTGTTCTCTGAGTGAGGTGTCTAAAATCTTTCTGATTTGATCACAAAGATCAGGATTTGAATGGGAATCTTCACGCTGTCTCAGTTTCTCATAAAGCCCCAGCTCGGAAGTTTAATCAGAGACTTGATGTGGATTTTTAATTTTGGTGACTAGAGGGTTTGTACAAACAGACAGGAAAGGAAAAGGCGCCCTATCTCCTAGGGATGTCCATCTTGCACAAAATTTTTTTGTCCTGCATGTTTCAGATCACACTCAAATCCTCTTTCCTCCTTCTAGAAGCTTCCGCTCTTCCCGCTCTCAGGGATGATCCAACATGGCACCTCAGGAAAACCAGCTCATGGTTCACTCCCCGAGGGAGGTCTGTGCTTCCTTCTTCTCTTATTAATAAGCTGCACCTTAGGGTGGGATACATTCAGGTGGACCCCTAAGCAGACAACTGGGAAGCTTCACAACAGAGTACCAGAGGGGTGGTTGGGACTGGAATCAGGGACACTTGGATTCTGATCATGCCATTTATTATCTGTGTGATTTTGGACCAAAAGGTAAAGTTGTCTATAAAATAAGACAGCTGGGGTAAGTCGCTAATTCTGTAATCCTCTTTATGAGAGAAGGTGGTCCTGACCACAGAGACTCTCCCATGAGATTGTGATACATTCATACTTCCGTATGTTGTTTTCCTAAGAAGTTTTAATTATTTTTATTGAGATTTCATGCATGCATTGTGCAATTTAACTTTTTAAATATATGGTTGTTTTTAATTATGTTTTTATTATGCAATCTTCACTACTACAACCTAATTCCAGAATATATGCATCTCTCTACAAAAAAAAACCACACACTGATGGTCATTTTCTATCCTGTCCCAGCCCATTCTCTGGGCAACTACTAATCTATTTTCTGCTTCTGTGGATTTTACTATGGATTCATATAAATGGAAAAATATGTGGCCTTTGGGTTTAACTTTACTTTATCAGAATCTCATTCTTTTTCATAGCTGAATAATATTCTACAGTATGCATCTAACACATTTTATTCATTCATTAACCAACTGATGGGCTTGGGTCATGCTTACTTCTTGGCTATTATGAATAATACTGCCACGTACATTTGGATACAAATTATTTTTGCTTTGTTTAGTGCAATTGCTGTTTCTCTGGAAAAAAAATGTTTAAGTACCCTGGATCTCTTGTTACACTGTTGTTTCTTCCTCCTCTAAATTGGTTTTTATTTATTTATTTTTATTTTATTTGTTCTTTCTAGATATACATGACAGTGGAGTGTATTTTGGCATGTTATACATATGCGGAATGTAACTTAGTCTAATTAGGATCCCATTCTTATGGTTGTACATGATGTGGAGTTACCCCGATCATGTATTCAAATACAAGGACAGGAAAGTTACGTCCAATTAATTCTACTATCCTTCCTATTGCCCTCCCCCTCCCTTCCCTTAATTGCCTTTTATTTAATCCAGTGGATTTCTATCCTACCCCTTCCCTCCCTCCCTTGTGGTGGGTTAGCATCTACACACCAGAGAGAATTCAGTCTTTGGTTTTGGGGATTGCTTTATTTTCAGCATGATATTCTCCAGTTCCATCCATTTACCAGCAAATGCCCCAATTTCATTCTTCTTCATGGTTGAGTAATATTCCATTTGTGTATATATACCATGTTTTTTTTATCCCTTCATCTGTTGAAGGACACCTAGGTTGGTTTAATAGCTTAGATATTGTGAATTGAGCTGCTATAAACATCGATGTGGCTGCATCACTGTAGTATGCTGATTTTAATGCCTTTGGGTATAGACTGAGGAATGGGATAGCTGGATTGTTACATTGTTTTTGCTGAAAGCATTCCTTCCTTTATGGAGGCATCTTATAAAAGACACATTTTCTCCATATTTTTGAGTCAACACCTCCAGATTTATACATAATATCCCTCTTCTCTTGGCACCTTCCCCCTCATTAACAGTGAAAGTCAGGGCTACCAGCCTGGAATTCATCTTTGAAGACAAGAGGAGGAAGGCATTATTTCATACTATGGTTATACATCAGGTCCCTGAGGTCAGCTCCTTTATCTTCTTTTTTTTGTTTTGTTTTGTTTTTTTTTTGGTACAGGTGGTGGGAATTGAACTCAGGGGCACTCAACCACTGAGCCACATCCCCAGCCCTATTTTGTGTTTTATGTAGAGACAGGGTCTCACTGAGTTGCTTAGTGTCTTGCCGTTGCTGAGGCTGGCTTTGAACTTGCAATCCTCCTGCCTCAGCCTCCCAAAGTGCTGGGATTACAGGCGTGCGCCACAGCACCCGGCTTCCTTTATCTTCTAATCCAGTGTTTTCCACTGGCAACATAAAGCAAAGTACTTGAAATCTGCTACCATACACATTAAGAAAAAAAGTAAAAAGAAAGAGGCAAAGTCAATGTGTTTGATTTTATATAAGCTATTCTATTTCAATCCATAATCACACAGAAAATACAAACGAGGTATCTGACCTTCAATATCACAGGGCAGAGCTGCGGGCACAGAAAAGAAGCGATGTAAAGAGAGAGGTAGAGACCTGGAGAGATGTTTCCACAAGGCAATAGATTCTGAGAAGCTCAAAGGAGCCAGAAGTTTCGAAATGGCAGAACGGGATTCTATCCGGAGCCCTAGAGGGAGCCTGGCCTTGCAGACACCTCGATTTTAGACTTCTAGGCTCAAGAACCAGGGGATGGTAATTTGCTATTGTTTGAATTGTGCAGTGAGGAATTTGGGCAGCCACACAAAATTCATCCAGATGATGCTCAGCTCAGTCACATTTCAAGGGCTCAGTAGCTACCGGTGCCAATTTTCAGCACAACTTAAAATAAATCTTCAGAGGGGCCTTCTATGGGGCCATTTCCCAAACTGTTTTGAAAATGCAAACCTTGGACATCAGCTTAATTCTGATCTGAAGAGGTGAGCCTTCTCTGTGAGAAACGTTTTCCAAACAAAATAATTGTATGTTCCTTCAGGGAAAAGGATTCTTGATTATTCTGAAAGGACACGAAACAATTGGCAATCCACTGGGGATTTTGTGCAATATGAAAACTTATTTCTTTCACTTCTGTAAGCACAAATCTATATCTAATGACATGTATATTATTGTTTACTAAAATGATAAGTTACTGTACTTTATTTCTAGGCTCAGGGGACATTTTCCTTTTATTTTCCCATTATCTAAATATTCTGCAACATATTTTTTTATCCGTATTTTAAAAAGCAACATCTTTTCTGCATGTATTTCATCATAAAATTGATATATTGCACAAGTCAATATCACAGCTTTTGGGAGTTCATGGTCAATGAAATGAGGCTTCTCAGAAGAGTTAAATTATATTAATACTTAGGATACTCTTAACTGAAAGAACCCCCTTTTTAAAAATATCGCCATGTATTCAATAAGATGCTCTAAAAGCCAAGCTAATATAGTAAAATGCTAACCTATATATCAATGAAAAAAGTAAACCAATAGATTATGATTTGGAAAGTTGACATCCCAGTTTTACCATTGACACCAGCCACATAACCAGGAACAAGTGGCTTAATCCTCACATGCTCAGATGTAAAAATGGGATAAACACAATTTTTTGCAGCATATAGTGTGATTCTCAACCTTTCATGAGCATCAGAATCCCCTGGAGTGCTGGTTAAAGCATGCATGATGCCCCCTATAGGTTTGGGCTGGCATCCAAGAATCTTTCTCTCTCCTAAGTTACAAGTGATACTGATGCTACTGATCCAAGAACTTTCTTTTTTTTTTTGGTTCCAGGGATTGAACTCAGGGGCATTCAACCACTGAGCCACATCCCCAGCCCTATTTTGTGTTTTATGTAGAGGCAGGGTCTCACTGAGTTGCTTAGCACCTTGCCCTTGCTGAGGCTGGCTTTGAACTCACAATCCTCCAGTCTCAGCCTTTCAAAGTGCTCAGATTACAGGCATGTGCCACCGCGCCTGGCCACGGACTATTTTTTGAGTTACACTCAAAATTTGCCAGATGGCAAATTCTTCAGAGGCAGGTACAGTATTTCAATACACATCAGAGCATTACAATTAGAAGGCCAGGATTTGGAGCTAAAGAGATTCAAGTTCAAATACTACCTTGGACTAGTCCTAGCTCTGCAACCCCTCATTTATACAATGAATATAGCTTTTGGGGGTTGATTGGGAAAACACATTAAAAAATGTGGTACTGATCTGGCACATAAATGCCAGGTGCATTCTTAACTCTGATTATTGAAGTTGACTCTCACTCTCAATGGCCTCAAAAAAAATTACCAAACACTTTCTAGACTAACAAGTGCTAAGCAAACTAAAGGCCATGTTAGGGAAAGGTGGAGATAAACCTCACCTAACAGTTCTTCCTACAGGTGAAACAGCTGGTTAAAATCACCAAGACGAGTTTCAGAGAGAAGAACCTAAGTTGAGGTTCCAGCCTCATCCATCAAAGAAACGCTAGGGGCTTCTAGGAGCTTCTAGAAGCTCCTTTATAGTTTTTTTCTTTAATATAAAATGCATTTTTCAAATCTTTCATCATTTTGGGAAATTTCCATCATCTTGATGGAATGCCCAACCTCGTGAGCCCTGATGAATTTCTGGGAGGCTGTCATGCAAGCTCCCCAAGCTCTTTCCTAGTGCCAGGCCCCCAGATGGATGTCTACCATTGGTACCTGTCCTACGGGCCTCGCTGCCAGAAGGCAGACTGTAAATGTCCTGTCACCTCCATGAAAATATACGATGCCACTGGTTTACTGCTGCTGTTAATGATGAAGGTATTAATAGCCGAAGACACTTAGACCACGTGCTTAGACGGAAACCGTCCTGAGGGCTCTGTGTGAATATCTGTGCATGCGCGTGTGCACACACACACACACACACACACACACACACACACACACACACACACACAATCTAGCTATTTATTATTCATAGGTAGCTATGTTATTATATCCCCATTGTACAGAGAAGGCTGCCCTGCAAAAAAGTGAGAAAAAGGTAACAGACATGAGGTGACTCTGCTCTACAACCTTTGTCCAAGGAAGAAGGACCAGAAACGATGAGTTATAAGAAAGGGCACTATCAGCAGCAGCAGTATGATCATTGTCATCATCGTCATCGTTATCGTCTCATCAACATCAACAACATTACCATGTTAGGAGCCATGCTTAAATAAGAACCAAGCTACATCCTTAGTGATGGGCATTGGCAAGTCCTCAAAATATTTTTTTTTTTTTTTGGTACCAAGGATTGAACTCAGGGGCACTTAACCACTGAGCCACATCCCCAGCCCTATTTTGTGTTTTATGTAGAGACAGGGTCTCACTGAGGTGCTTAGTGCCTCGCCATTGCTGAGGCTGGCTTTGAACTCGCGATCCTCCTGTCTCAGCCTCCCTAAGTGCTGGGATGACAAGAGTGTGCCATCATGCCCAGCTTCAAATGTATGTTAAATGACTCTATGAACAATATTTAGCTCATGCTGGTGTTGGCTACATATCAGACACCTTATCAAGAGCAAAGAATATACATGTGATCTCATGACTCTTCACAGTCCCCCAAAGGAAGCAAATACCATTAATTTGTTCATTTTGTCAATGATAAAAAGGAACCTAGGACTTAGGTGATGTACTCTATCACACAGCTGGGAAGCAGCGCTCCCTGTCTTAGGAACTGCAGAGCTCACGCGCTGAACTGTCAACACGGTCACATCTCCAGGTGGCATTTTTGCACGAGGCAAAACACCATAGGGTATTCCTGTATCCACCATCCTCAAGCTTTGCGGGAGCATCATTGATCCCATATTTCAAGGAGAATTATCCAAGAGCTGATATGAAGAATATATATTGTTGCAGTTGAGGCTATAGCTCTGTTGGTAGAGTGCTTGCCTCGGATGCACAAAGCCCTGGGGCTCAATCCCCAGCACCACAAAAAAAAAAAAAAAAGGAAAAAAGAATATATATTGTTCATATTCTCTATTATCATTTCATCTTTCTATGCTGGTCCATTCAGGGTTCTAGCATTTTATTCTATATACAGTATATTTGAGCCTTTATTTGTAGTCTTACACTGCCTATAATTCAGGCATGCAGTTTGTCTGAGCATATCTAATGAAGCCATTAATGATTTTGCTTTAGGAGAAGTGTTAAAGTGACTATTTCTAATAATATTTTGTTTAGATGCCTACTATTAGGTATCTATACGTATGAGCATATATAATCACTGGCAGCTTCTCTATTTACTTCAATGTCCTAATACCGATTAATATTTTTTCCACTGTGAAAATATTTAAGTATATGAATTTCCATTTGTTATTTATTATTTTCTTGGCATACTTGGCTCCACCGTTTTCCTGAGCTTTGATCGCCAGAATCATTGCTTTTCTCGATCCAGTTATTAGCTGTCTTCTTGGCGAAATCTTTTCGCCACTTGGGCTTCATTTCATGGCTGTGGTATCAGAGAGCACAGAGGAAATAGGAAATTCATGCTTTGGCTCCCGTCAGCATGATTGCAAATTCACGGGCAAGCCAGTTTCTTAGAAAGAGAAACAATAAAATAAGGGGTCACTGCAGGACCTGCTCTGCAGTCACTCAATGAAGACTGACATCTACTCAACTCCCTTTTGATCTTAATTAAATGTTACTTTTGCAAGAACAGAGGCAGCACGAGGTTTAATATATATCGAGACCTGAATTATTTGAGTGTTGCCTGATTTTCTGTTTATTCTGGGGCAGGAGGGTATGAATGTCTTAGAAATTGAAATAGTATACATGGCTCTGGTGTGAAGTCAAGTCTTAAAATTAACTTCTGTGTAATCTCTCATCACAGTGGAATGTGTGGGGCTCAGGAAGAAGGAAGGGTGTTTTCTGGTCCTAAGCTTTGCAGAAACATTTTGATTAAGTGGAAAATGTTGTGTTCATCAGATCCTATTCTGGACATCAACCAATACTGGGGAGCGCCACTCGGCCTGTGTACTCTGAGAATCAAGAATGACCTATCACCATGGACAGCCTGTTTCAGTGCTAGTGATCAAGGCTTTCTGATCCTCAAACACCTTCGGAAGACTGCTAAGCATTCTTCCCATATGCTGATTGGAGGTACTGGCTGTTGGTTTGCATTTCCTACATCACAGATTCAAGCTTCGTGCCTGTGATTGACTATTCAATCTGGGGCTCCTCCATGCTTTAGTTTTTATGAACACATACCAACTTCAGGATCTATCTCCCATGAATTATAAAGGACCCTTTCCTCACTGCTTACCCCCAGATGCAGCTGTCACGGCAGCATAGATTTGATGAGCAAATCAACAGAATGCTTGCATTGGAGAGGAGGCTCATTCTCAAAAGGAGATAATTGCTGAAGTTAGGAAATGGCACCACAGAGAAGATAATAAATTTAGCTTCCCTGAAACGCAGATCAACGGAGAACGCAGCAAGTATACATTTTCGTACTCATTCAGAGGAGTTTTAAATGTCTTCATGCTTCTTGCTACATGTGAACATATGGACCAGACATTGGATTCTTTCTTCCCAAATCTGCCAATGTGAACACTATCTGTCGCTCCTGGCAAATCATATGACCTATGGGAAATTTCACATCAGTCGACTAAAATTCTAGGCTTTGCTCTAACACTATCAGCATACATTTCTGCCCCTCAAACCACATATACGGATAGAACTAGAAATGTTTAGAGTACAAAGGGACTTTAGAAGTCCCCTGTCCCACCTCTTCATTGTACAGAGTTGTAAACCTTATCTGTTGTGTGGTTCTCGCACAGAGAGACAGGGCACGGGGGTGTTCAGCAGGAAGCAGCTTTTATCAGAACCAGCATTGGCCCAGGGGATTCCTATCCAAATGCAGAGCCTCAAATCTGGGGGGCGTTGCCTTTTAACCCCTTGCTAGTTGTTTTTTTGACTGACCAATACTTTATCTTCCACCTAAGGTAATATGCATTCTGATTGGACATTTTATTTCTATTCAATCAGGTTGAAACAACGTTACAACATGGTTTGTGGAATGTGGAATGTGTACATTGATACTGAGGGGCCATGTTATCTTCCACAAAATCCTAGACAGGCAAAATGATGTGCCCAGCAGCTGATCAGTAATCACAGTAGTAAAAAGAGAGTAAAATGACCTGGTTGCCAGCCGTGGATAGTATTCATAGACATAACCACGTAGTGGTATGTATCCATGTTTACCTAAAGACACGGACACATATACATAGATGCATAAATAAACAGAGCCAACTCTTCAATTATCTCTGTCAAAGTTGTATTGCCTGTCGGGTGTCTTCCTCATTACTGATATGACCAACGCTCGGCATCGCTCTGCTATTCATTGTGTCTATGCAGGTTTTTAGTTTTGATCTTCTCAAAAACAGTCTGAGAGAATGACTAGAGCAGTTCATTTATCTGGGCAGCTGCTACCAGGAAGCAGAAGTCAAGAAGAAAAAAAAAAAAGTAGAAATAGCTACAGTGGGCATTTGGGACTTAATCCTGTTGGGGATCTATAAGGAACTACAAAAAAATAGTGCTTAAGAATTGACTCCCCAAATGACAAGAGACTGAAACATTTATCTACTGATGTGTCACACCTCCTAGGCTGAGGACTGCCCGCTAGCAGGATGCTAATGTCTCATAGTTCCCTGAACTTGTGGCTTCAAGAAAGACTTGAGGCAGAGAAACACACAAAGGAAAATTCCAGCCCATCTGTGTTGGAAGTTGAAAAGGGGTAAGAAGTGTACCTACATGGTCCGATATAGAGTTCCACGCATTCCAACCAATTTTAATACTTTTGATACTCAAATCTAACTGGGAAAGAAAAAAAACAACAACAAAACTTGTATGGATTAGCCTCACAGGTGGTTCGTTCACTGACTGAGCATAAGGGTGAGTTCAGAATACCTTGTGTCCATAGGACAGCTCAAAAATCAGACATCTTCTGTCTGTCTCTTCACTGGCTGGCATGAAGTGCTCATTCATTCAGTACATATTTGTTGAATAGCACTATGTGCCAGGCATTTCCCAGATGTTGGGGATATAGCAGTAACAAAGAGAGACAGGAGAGCAGCCTCAGGGCGCACAACTGTATTCCCAACAGCTGAGGAGGCTGAGGCAGGAGGATCACAAGTTCAAAGCCAGCCTCAGTAGTTTAAGCAAGGCCCTAAGCAACTTAGTGAGATCCTGTCTCAAAAGAAAAAATAAAATGAGCTGGGGATGTGGCTCAGGGGTTAAGTACTCCTGGGATCAATCAATACAAAAAAAAACCCAAAAAACAAGAGAAGAGAGACAGAAGTACCTTCCCTAATAAAATATATAATCTAGTGAGGAAAGAGATTTTGTATACAAGCCAGCAAAAGAGACTGTTACTCAGCAGGGCAAGGAAAGGTTAGTGCAATGGCCCACAGGTCTACAGGTACTTGGTATCATTTCCATTAATATCACAAGAAAACCAAATGATGGAAAGAAAGGTTACAAAGTGGTAGACGAGAAACAGAATTGATTCAAATTGTATTCATTAAGACCACAGGAGATCATGTGTCAACATCTCAAACACTGTGGGACTGATACATGAGCTTGAAGCTGGTGGGTATCTTGGGAGAACATATTTTTCTTCAGTTTTCCACAGTTACTGCCATTCTCGATTGCGGGAGACACTTTTACTTCTTTAAAAATTGTTTGCTCATTGGCTAGTTTCTTTGGTCTTTTGAGCAGTGGTGTATTGTGATTATGGGTTTGAATGACTTATGGAGGAAACGACTAGTCAATTTTTTTAGTGGAGGAATGTTTACACTCCTGGCAGCAGTAGGTTTTGTTTTGTTTTGTTTGTTTTTAAACTACGGCTAGAGACTGAGTCTTGCATTGGGTTAAAAAGGAAAACATTGCCACTGTACCCAAAATGATTAACCAATGCCCTCAAATAATTAAAAAAATTATAAGATGCATCCCTTGCAGAGTTAGCCTGTTAAAAAAATATTTGAATCTTCTCTTATTGGGGGAACGATCAGGAAAAGGCATATTTGAGATTTAATAACTATGGTAAACAAAATAGGCATAAATATGTCCCTTACCACCCTCACCAAGAAATGAGAGACGAAGGAAGTATAGAAAAATTATGGATGATACACAAAAAGAAAAGAGTGAGCAGTTAAAGAAATCTGTTCAAAATGCAGAGTGTCAAGTGCTATGCAAATTAATGAAATCAAGACAAATAGCAAGAAAACAAAAACATTAATTAAAGCTTGACTTTACCTACACTGAAGGAGGCATATGGTGAGGAAATATTAATGTCATGTAAAACAGTTCACGAAAAAAGTACATGAAAGCAATCAATGTACTGATTACCAACAAATAGCTAAGTGGAAAAAAAAAAAAAAAGGGATACAGGTACACAGGTAAGATTTCCAAGTTTTTCTGAACACCATTGAATGGCTTTCTTGATTTTCACTCCTTTAAATTTTTTATATCTACTCAAGAACTCTGGTTGAATGAACACAATGCCTTAGTCAAATCCTGAGAATCCAAATCACTATTTACAGCTTTAAAATTATGATTATTGTTGCTGGGCATGGTGGTGTGTGCCTGTAATTTGAGTAGCTTGGGAGGCTCAGGCAAGAGGATCATAAGTTCACAGCCAGCCTCAGCAACATAGCATGGCTATGCCCTTTTTTATTCTAAGATAGCTCCTCGCTAAGTTGCTTAGGGCTGTGCTACATTGCTGAGGCTGGCTGTGAACTTGTGATGCACATACAATCAGAGAAATGAAAAGTTGTGCTCCATCTGTGTGCAATGAATCAAAATGCACACTGCTATCATGTATACCTAAGTAGAATAAATAAATAAATAAAATAAAAAATAAATAAAAAGGGGTCAGGATGTGGCTCAGTGGGTAGGTACCCCTGGATTCAAAAAAAAAAAAAAGATTATAATAGAATCATCATAAGAAGTTCAAGTTGAGGGTCTCTGGGGAACCCTTGTGGAGAGTCAGGTGGCAGGAGGCATAGAGCCTGGAACATATTGCTGGGGTTAGGGGACATTTAGGTTCTGGACAGATGAAGGAGATAAATAATATCTCTAAAAGAGATGCTAAGATGTTCATAATCATGGAAGAGGAAAAATGCGTATTCAGCTGGAGTCTGAAGAGAGTGCATTAGAAGATTTATAAATGCATGACAGTTTACATTTAGAAGATCACAAAATTTCAGGAATAAAATTGCAACCGTGGACTGGCCAAATGAACAGGATAGGTCAAAATGCCGTCTAGTATAATTGAAGGTCAAGACTGCAGTGTGATTCAATTTGAGTCTCAGCTCTCACCTGCAGGCTCTGTGACCCCGAGTGAGTTCCTTACCTTCTGTGGATGCTTCTGGAATCATATTAATAATGCAGAGAGTAAAAGGAAACAGTAAATATTTACCTCCCAAGTGTCACGGGAAAGTGAAATGAGATTAAATATACCCAGTGCTTAGCACAGTGACTGAGACAGAGCAAGTGACTGATGACGGTATTATCATCACTCACTTTGGTTTTATAATAATTGCAAAAGTTGGCTATAAGGAAGTGTCAGTAGCTAGAGATACAAGCAACAGCTTATCACTCTTTCTTGCTCAGGGTTAAGTTCCCCGATCTCAGTACAGAGAGCTGGCTCTTTGCAAGGTACTCAGCAATATCTGAATGAATGCAAGAATCCCAGATAATGGGGATCCAAAAGTTGCTTTGTAAAAATGTAAAAGTGTCCAGCTGTCCAAATAGCAAAGCAGATCAACTGTACCTATTGTAAAAAGACTCAGGAAGACGCAATCTATCTCAACATGGAGACAAAGTCCCAGTGCAGGCCGGGCTCACAACGTATTGACGCTTGAACTAGAGATGGCAATGGCGAGGTCTGCATCTTCCAGCAAACTGAAAAAGCCATAAACAGTACGTTTGAACTTTCATAAGCCCTTTTCTAGCAGTTGGCCATGGTAAAAACTTCCTACTTATTTGCTCCATTGAAACTACCCGTGAATTGACCCAAAAGAGTCAGCATCAAAAGATGGAGGGACATAAGCCAGGCACGGTGGAGCACGCCTGTCATCCCAGCACTTTGGGAGGCTGAGACAGGAGGATCGCTAGTTCAAAGCCAGCCTCAGCAACGGCGAGGCCCTAAGCAACTCAGTGAGACCCTGTCTCTACATAAAACACGGAATAGGGCTGGGGATGTGGCTCAGGGGTCGAGTAGCCCTGAGTTCAATCCCCGGTACAGAAAAAAAAAAAAGATGGAGTGACATCAGAGTGGGTAATGAAAGAGCTACCCAGGTAAACTTTCATCCACTGACATCAAAATAGGCCACACTCCAGACTACATTATTGGTTTTATTGGTGAATATCTCTGTATGAGCAGCAGAATGAATAAAAATAACAACTTTCTGACTACATCATGACTCCGATGACTCTAACAGGACGAGATGGAGAGCTGGAACATCAGTGTCCGTCTCTGGAAACAAGACAATGAAAAGAGCCACCCAAAGCCCATCAGGACGGTGTCAGCAAATGCCAGTCAGAGTAGCCCAAGCACTGGTGACTTCACCATCGCCCTCCAAAGAGAAGGCCCACTTTTGAATTAGTGTGAAATACCGTGGCATTTTTTTTTTTAAATCAAAAAGTTTTGAAACGACGCTCTACCTGCAAGGCACGACAAGAAAGACTGCAGGACCAGCAGTTCCCATGGCAACCTCATCTTCAGTTTCCGAGGTCAGAGGAGTTCCAACTCCAGGAACCAACTGAGTAGAACCGCTGCTTCTTTTAAGTCCTGTTCAACCTTTAATCTGTGGAAGAGAAGAGAGGCTGTGATGAGATTGGGGAATACTTCTCCTTGTGGTCTCTGCAAATTTGTCTTCATTGGAATATAAATAAAATTCACTTTGTGGAAAAGCATTACTGAAGGTGAAGAAAGAAGCACTCTGAATTATGGATATGAAGCAAATAAACCTATTGCTTTCTTCCAAATAACAGCTGTTCAGGCCTTGAAGCTGGCATGTCCCTGTGGCTATCGAGTGAGGATAAGGCTTACTTCCTACTTCCTCCTAGGACTGTGGTTTACAAGGTCTTTCCCCACCACTTAGTGGCTAGTCCTTGTTCTTATTTATTTTCCAAGCAATAATAGACTCCGCCAAAAAAAACAAATTCAGAAAAACAGCCAGAGAACCAAATTAGACAGGGTTCATTTTGGTGGACTTCAAAGTAATACTCTCCATTTTTTAGAACAGAATTCTACATGGGGACTGTGATAACTTTGTCGATTCAAACATATTTTGCCCTTTTTTCTGTATTTTGTTTTTAACATGTGCATGGTATGAGTGTATTCCCCCAAAGCTTCAGGTGTGGGAGGTTTGGTCTCCATTGTGGTGATGTGGGAGGTGGTGGGCCCTTTAAGAGGTGGGGCCTGGTGGGAGGTGATTAGGTCATTGAGGCAGCTGCCCTCAGTAGGGATGATGGTGGTTTTCCTGGGATTCCTGAGTTCTTGTGACAGAGGAGAGTTGTTCTAAAAGCAAGCCCAACTCCTGAGTTGCTCTCTGGTATTTGTAATTTTTTGGGGGGGCGGGGGGGAGGTGTACCAGGAATTGAATGCAGGGGCTCTTAACCACTGAGCCACATTCCCAGACCTATTTTGTATTTTATTTACAGACTGGGTCTCACTGAGTTATTTAGCACCTCACTTTTTCTGAGGCTGGCTTTGAACTCGCAATCCTCCTGCCTCAGCCTCCTGAACCAGTGGGATTACAGGCATGCGCCAGGCCTTTTTGACTATGATGGGATTGCTAGTTCTCACATGTACCCTCCTTGCCCTCTCTAGGGCCCTTGGAAGAGCCTGTGCCAGGCTGTCTGCACCTCCAATCTCTGGGAGTGTGAGCTGCATATATGTCCTTTTCTTCCTAAGTAGCCTGCCTCGAATATTTCATTATAGTAAGGAAAAGCTAACTAGTGCAAAATGCACTAGAAATACACAACTTCATTGCCCAATGACAGAATTCCTTCCAAGCCTGAGTAACTAAGTTCATATGGAGAAACCCAGAGCATAACAGTAATTCTCCCATTAGCCAGGAATCTTAAAATAGGAGAATCTTGAAGTAAAGAGAAGTGACTTCTTTTGTGTACCAAAAGCTACAAAGCACATAACCCAGTCCATGAGGCAGGCAGACTGACCCTGGCAATCTGGAGGGCACAGGTATGTCCTGGGTGAACACAACAGATGCTCCTCAGTTCAAGCAGATGGCAAACAGATGGGGCACAGATCCAGGATGCCAGGAACACCCACAACTTTTCAAAGAAAAGCCAAAAATAGTATTGTGTTTTGCAAATCTAAATACTGGACATCAGATTAAAATTTTTTTTCAACATTGTGTGGTTCAAACGAGGCTGAATCGTGATCCATTGCTGAAGGTTTATAATATGACCTTTGGAAAACAGCTGTGCTTCCTCTCACCCACCCAGCCTCCTCCCGTCTTGCCTGCAGCCAGTCATGCACAGATGCACATAGGGAGCACCTTCTGCTTGCCAGACACAAAGGACCCACCCAAATGAGGAAGATGCTATCTCCACCCTACAGGATCTCACACTCCAGTGAGAAGAGTGATTCACAGCTTCATATAATTGCAATACAATATGACATTATCAAGGAAGAAACTTTAAAGATGAGCCTTTTCATCAGGAGATTGGTATTCTATTTACAACTCTCTTTTTTTCTTTTTGTACCACAGATTGAACCCAGAAGCACTTAACCACTAAGCTACATCTGCAGCTTTTCTTTTCTGGAGACAGGGTCTTGCTAAGTTGTTTAGGCCTGAATTGCTGAGGCTGGCCTGGAACTTGCTATCCTCCTGCCTCAGCCTCCTGAGTTGCTGGGCTTACAGGTCTGGGCCACTATACAATGCCTAATGCAATAACTAATTGTAAGATCCTGGGTTTGCAACCCTACCCCATCTCTCTCTGAAAGTCATTTTAAGGGAAACTTCCTAATTCAGTAATTGAAACTTTGAAAACTACACAGAAACATATGTTTTCAGACAGTATTATTCCTTCCTTCTCAGTACTTTTTAACTATTATTTTTAAAATAAAAATAATTAATAGATTAGGAATTGACAAAAATTGTACATATTTCTGGTGAATATATTTCATATGTACTCATTGTGGAAGCCCCAATATTTTAGTATTTTAAGATCATAGCTGGTTGAGGTGGCACATGCCTCTAATCCCAGGGGCTCAGGAGGCTGAGGCAGGAGGATCACAAGTTCAAAGCCAGCTTTAACCAAAGCAAGTTGTTGCTAAGCAACTCAGTGAGACCTTATTCAATCTCTGGTACCCACCCTCCATAAAAAAAATTATAACTTGTCATGTCACTCTTACTAATGAGATAAACACTGAGCAAACACAGGTTTATATGAAAACATGGAGCAGCACACACTAGCTTATGGAGAGCTCTTAGCAATAATCTATATCACATGGTCACTGAAAAGCCTCTATGGTTACCAGGAAACCAATAGAAAGTAAAGTGCCATCATTAGAGAATGGGCCCTCTTCTTGTGCCCTTAAATAGCTCAGTACTCAAACATTAGACCTAATATGCTGTGAAGACTTAAGAGACCCTTGACCTCTGATCTGCTGATGGGACTGAAAGCCGGTGGCGTCGTCTCTGCATATGTTCAGATACTCTTTTGATATTCATGGTGATTAGTACATTTTAGATAAACAGGATGTGCTGATCAATGAAAACTATTAATGTCTTAAGCCAATGATCAGGGTATTAATAATTAATTTTGCTAGGGAAATACCATTGCGGATCTTGGGATTGATCTACAACGTTAAGCAGTTTCTCAAAACAATTAAATTACCTTCGGAAATGTATCCAGTTACAGGATAGAGATTTAATTCACGATAGGATATGGTTTTGCAGTGCCTGTTTTGTTAAAAGCTGCAGATTTTTCAAGGATGGGGATATTGAAGAATCCTATCCACATTTATTTACATTCAGATACAGAAGACTGGCCCTCACTGGTCAGAAATAACAGGATCCTTGACGGGCATTTATCTAGAGGGGAGCACAACCAAGGCACCAGGTTTTCTAAAGGGAATTTGAAGATTCATGCACCTTAGGTGGGGCTCTGGCTGGTACAAAGTTTCATCATTTCAGTTTTCCTGCCAGAGCCAGAAAAAAAGGTATAGGATGAGGGAAGAGTTATGGTAGCTATAGATCTCCCCACAGCTCTGAGCTCGCTCTGGTTTATTGGAAGGTGCCTGTAACAAAGGTACGTATACTCAGTACTAACTTTGAGATCTTGCCCAAGACTGAGACTCATAAATCCCGGGGAAGAAGCCAGAGGATGAACTTGGTTGCTTTCTGTAACTTAAGACTCATCTTCTGAGCTAGAAGAAGATGATGACCTGAATTCTACTTGTGTGTGTGCGTTTGTGTGTGTATTCCTACACAGCAAAATTCCTCGCCACCCTTCCAACAATGCTGATGTTAATAGTCACACTAAAGATCTCAGTTTTATAAAAGACTGAGAACAAGAGCATTTAATTTAGTTTCCCATTAAAAGCCTTCGTTTGTGGAATCTATACGTACAGCCTGGTCATATGTATAGATAGACTTTGCTAAATAAAAATTCTGCTGATATCCGAAAAGCACTAACCTAGCTCAACAGAGAAGAGTGTTTATCATGTGCCAGGGGCAGAGGCAAGAGTGGCTGGGCCTTGTCCTTGGGGACCTCACACTTTACTTTTTCAGAGGCAAATGAACCAGTGGCTGTGATCCAGTGCAGTGTGTGTAAAAGTCTATTAAATGCAAGGTGCTAAGAAGCTGGGGGTAGCAGGGATATAGGCTGGGAGGTAGGTGGGGGCTGGAGCTTTAAAATGCTCTCCAAAGGAGCTGCTTGAACTGTCTTCCAAGATAAATCAGAGAGACCAAAGGCATTCAAAGCCAAGTGACAAGGAAATCACACAGGCAAGAAGCTTGGAGTGTAGTGCTCAAGTTACAGTAATGTG
Source organism: Geosciurus inauris (assembly GCA_004024805.1). Lineage (NCBI taxonomy): Eukaryota > Metazoa > Chordata > Mammalia > Rodentia > Sciuridae > Geosciurus > Geosciurus inauris. Next base: position 2,833 of record PVHX01003272.1, on the reverse strand, counting down.
AGACAGTGAAAAGCACAGTGGCCCAAGTCACAGACTCATTTTTCAGCTGTGTTGTGCATCTCTGAAATAAGTGCAATGATACTCATCTTCCATTCTTATTGCAAGAGAGAGAGACAAGGGGGCCCTCCTTGGGACAGACAGCACCACAGGGCCTGCAGTCAGGAGTCAGGGTCTGATAAGAAAAATGGGTAGAAGCTAAGTCAGAACCCGGTCCCTCATCCGAATAGGTTGTGTATTAAAGATTTTGGACTTGATTCTGAAAGGTCTAAGAAGAATAGGTATGAAATTCAACAACAAAAGGTCCCGACACATTTGAGATCCCTGTAAGCTTCGCAAGCAATCCCCTGAAGCACGGGATATCCATTTTCTCTTTCTGCTTTTTTCCTCTGGTCAACGGTTAATGATATCTCCCATTGATAAGTATGCATCCAATACAGAGCACATTTTTCAAGGTCTCATATCAGGAAGACAAAGTGGGAAAACACTGAGTTTGGAATTAAGCACACTGAGTTCTTTCTTCCTGGGGTTGCTGGCTTTAGAAAAGCCAGCTCATCTGTGTGAACGTGTCTGCCTGTCTCCGTGCTGGGGATTGAGCCGGAAGCCCTTATCTTCCTCTCAAGGCTGCCGTAAAGGACATCAGACACAGGTTGGAAATGAATAATTATTACTAGAGTTAAGACTCAGATTCAACCTCAGCTCCTGTCCCATGCCCACCAACAAGATTTTTAAAATTTTATGAAAGTACGGATCTTTTGTTTTCCTCATTGCTATGTAAGACATCCTCATGTTCTCTAAAGCCACTGTTTGGAAATTGGAATATGGGAACCAATGGCACTTGCCCAAGGTTGAACACCCAGCAATCCATAAAGCCAGTCCTTAAATCCACGTCCTCCTACCTCAAGTACTGAGCATATTGCTAAGAGCAAGGAACTCGGCTGAAACCCATGGTCTTTTAAAGAGTAACATGACATCCCGATGGGGCCTCTTTTCTAACTCCACCTTTCATGCTGTCTTTCTGCAGGAGCATAGCAGGTTGTCCGTCTGCCAAAGCTCAGAATCTGTGTAACACTCACGAGGAGAACCCCAGCCCAGGGTTTCAGAGCGGAGGCTTTTTCAGGATGCTACACTTCACCAGTGTGGATTCCAAAGTCTTCCTGAGACAGCGTGACCATGAGTAAGTTCCTCTCCCCCAAGTGCAGGAACAACACATCCATTGTTTTATTGCTAATTATTATTTAGAGCACTGACATTCTTAAAAGCAGGAATTTTAAAAAAGGATCATCCCTGGCTCCCCCCGTTGTATAGTTGAGCATTTTCTAACACTGCAATTAGCTAATGAGAGGTGCAGTCAATCACAATAGCAGAAAAGCAAAATAAAGAGCAGAAAGCAAGAGACCAAACAGGCCCCCTCGGAGAGCAGTTTGCCTATCATTTCAAAGGAAAATAGCAGACAGTCAAATATTCATGCTCCATCAGTGGAGAGAAACTTATTGAGCGCCCATTATTCAAACAGTAATATGCAGAATACTAAGTTATGGGTCAAGGACTCTGGGCACAAAGACACTACAAATTCAACTGGGTAGAAAAGATGACTGACTGTACAAGTTAGCTTATAAATCAAATGAGCGGTACAGATGATCCATACTTCCTGTTGTTATGGTCACTGGCCTATAGGTTCTTCTTGGTTACTAAAAATTCAAATGATATCAGGCAATTAAATTAGTTTACTAGATTTTTCCTTGTACCCGCTTTGCATTCTATCTAAAACAATAGAGACATTTCTGGGCCTATATTATAATAAGTCATCTGCCAAGAATGGAGAGAAAAACGAACGTTGCTTGGTTTGTCTCATTGGATGGCTTGTGCTGAGCAGGTTTAAGAGCACAGATACACAACAGAAGATACAGCCGGAGGTAGTGACGTGCTTTGGTAGTCGCAGTGGCTCAGGAGGCTGAGGCAGGAGGATGGCAAGTTCAAAGCCAGCCTTAGCAACTTGGCAAGGCTCTAGGCAACTCAGCGAGACCCTGTCTCTAAATAAAATATAAAAAGTGCTGGGGATGAGGCTCAGTGGTTTAGCGCCCCTGGGTTCAATCCCCAGTACCACCACCACCAACAACAACAAAAACATGATATAAAGGACTGTGTAATGTGTTTTGGAAGCCACCTTATTAATTAAGAGGTAGACATGCAAAAAATGGTATCCTACCCAATTGACTATTTCTATCAAGATCACATTGTAGAAACCTTGATGACTGATGGAGGGTCAACTAAGGTAGATTCCCCTCCGCATTTGTAAAGTTTCTCTAGGCAAAATGGCATCTTCCACTTAAGATGACTTCAAATAGAAAAATGGTGGTCCATGCCTGTAATCCCAGGGGCTCAGGAGGCTGAGGCAGGAGGATTGCGAGTTCAAAGCCAGCCTCAACCAAAGTGAGACATTAAGCAACTCAGTGAGACCTTGTCTCTAAATCAAATACAAAATAGGGCTGGGGATGGGGCTCAGGGGTTGAGTGCCCCTGAGTTCAATCCCTGGTGGCCCCCAACTCCTCCAAAAAAAGAAAAGAATATGATGATTTGATTAAGCTGAAACACACTAGAATAAAAACCAGCTAGCCAATACTTCATCATTTCAATTCTTTTTTTTTTTTTTTTTTGGTACCGGGGATTGAACTCAGGGGCACTCGACCCCTGAGCCACATCCCCAGCCCTATTTTGTGTTTTATGTAGAGACAGGGTCTCACTGAGTTGCTTAGTGCCTCGCCATTGCTGAGGCTGGCTTTGAACTCGCAATTCTCCTGTCTCAGCCTCCCTAAGTGCTGGGATTACAAGCGTG